>VZSV01000051.1:1683658-1699698 GCA_013398735.1 Nothocercus julius
GACACTCCGGGGGCTCCCGTTCCCTGTCCCGGTCCCTGCGCGAGGCTCCATCGATAGCTCCGCGCTCCGCCGCGCTGCCTGGCCGCGTGGATGCGCTCGGCGATGGCTTGGCCCTGCCTGCCGGGCCTCTCCAGCGGGGCGCTGCGCTCAAAGCGGCGGCCGCGGGCCGCGCCGACCTAGGAGTCGCTGAGTAGGACCGAACCGGGCCGAGTGGGGCCGGACTGGGCTGAGTAGAGCTGAACCGGGCTGCCGCGGCGCTCAGGTAACCGCGAGGGGCCCGGGCCTAAGGGGCGCCGGGGCTGGCCGGGCGCGCGTTGCCATGGCGACGCCCAGGGCCCAGGCCCTGGCCTAGGCCCCGTCCGGGCTCGGTCCCGGCAGCGCCCGCGGCTCTAGGGGCTCTGCTGCTGCCTCCGGGTGCCCAAGGGCTCTTTGCGGCCCGGTTCGGGTCTTGGGGCGGTTCCGTGCTGCGCGGGTCCCTTCCCGGCCGCGCTCTGCCATCCTGGGCACAGGGTGTCCCCGGGGCCTGGTGCTGCTCTCCCGCCTTTAGCTCTGAAATCCAAAAGGGCGAAGCTGAAAGTTGCGCATCTGTGATGTTGGATCAAAGGAAACTTTCTTCAGGCGCGAGGTGGATCGTTTTGATGCCATTGATACTGTCTAAGCAAAATCCCTTACTTAACCAAAATAGAGTGTTATGGCACCTGCAGTGCCACTGGAGTGCTGTTTCTACTGTGAATACTGCAGGGTCGTAGCTGAATTTCTGTGATTCTTTGACCTCTAGTCGTTTTGTTTGTTTTTCCTAAGGTCCTCAGTTACGGTAGCTGTATTTAAGTGCTCCTCCTGTGGGTTTAAGTGTTCTTGCTGTGGTGATCTGTGAACTTGACTAAGGAAAAGAGAGGCCAGTGGGCAGATGTTTAATGGCAATAGCAATTCAGGCTGTTGCTCACGTGAATGGTCATTTTCCTGCCTTAGCCAGAGAGAAGGTGCCCATGGTACTGACCCAAGAGGGCCTATGTGCCCAGTTGGACTTTCTTTGGGGGTCTTGTTTGCAGAGAGGCTGTGTAAGCAGTGTATGTGGTGAGTGACTGCTGCAAGTCGCTTGTAATCAGCTCCTTAGGAAGCAACAAGCATAAACTATAACATGTGGGGGTTCCTCTGCCTTTATAACTGCTGTCTGATTGCAATAACTGAAGGTTATATCTTCTGACTGGGTCCTGTGCTGAAGCGTAGCCTGTTGTTGTTTACCAGGTAACAGCCTCTGTGATTCAAACTAGCAGCCTTCTCTTGTGAGCATCCACAGCAGTAAATGTAATAATTTGAGATTGATTTTTGCAGAAAATATACAAGTATTGTTTACTTGAAATAATTCTAGAAACTAAAAAGCGAGACTGGGCAAGGTCAGATCAGTCTGTATGATTATTACACTGTAACGTGTACCTTGCTCTGAATAGTATTTGAATAGAACATCTGTTGCTCACTTCCCGTTTTACCTATCCTTTTCTTTGCATTTTTAAATTTTTAAACCAAAGTACGAGTTTCTTGGAGTATAAATATGTATGTGTGTGTGTATATATATATATATATATATATATATATAAACTCTTTTCAAAAATGTCAGGAGACCTTTGCTTTGGATATTCCAGCATGCCTGTGCTATAGAACAGGGACCTCAGACTTAACATGTACAGCCATTAGTCATCCTATTGAGAAGCTGTTTGGTTTTGGACAGACTGTAATTCTTCAAAAAGTTGCTTTATATACATTTAGAGTAGCAGAGCTTTCAGAAATATTTAAGTAGCTGATTAATTTGATGGCCCAGGTTGGGGGTCAGTGTGAGTGCAGCTGCCAGAGGTCCTTGTGTCATGAGACAGCATTGCTGAACTCTGTGTTTTCTGTTTGGCCAGAGCAGCTTGATTTGAGCTCAGCAGAGGGTGAGGAGGCACAGGGAGACTGGTCAAGGAGCTCCAGGAGGGAAGATTTGGTCTGAGACGTGAATCAGTGTGAGCTGCCCTGATGGGAGGGTCGGGAGAAGCTCTCCCCATAGAAGCCCGAGATGGAACCTGTGCTTTCAGCGACCTGCCACTAATCTGCTGCCAGCAATTGCTAGTAAAACTCTCCTGCCTCCTTTGAGTATTGCTCTGTCGTCAAGGTTTAAAAAAGCAAACAAAAAAGTCACTACTGCTTCTGGGAGTTAGTTTAATATGATGCAACTGGTAGCACCCAGGCTGCTGCTTGCCTGCTGGTTCCTGAGCGTGGAGGGGAATGGTAAACACGTAGCGGCTGGCTCGCTGCCTCACCAGGCAATGAGACCCTCATCTTCCCTGTGTCTGCACGTAAGGAGGAGGAGTTGGCCAGCGTGAATCACCTACTGCAAATGCAGTGGCCGAGCATTTATATCAGAGCAATGTAAGGGTGCGGAGCTGTAACAACGTGATCCAGTCTCGTAGCTGGAAGGATGAACTGCCGTATGGCCCTCTGTTAACTTGGAGGCAGGAGTCCTTGTGGGGCATCTGGAGGCTCTGCCCTGGAACGTATGGTTAGAAAAAGCCCATGAGCTTCAGCATGTGATGCCATGTAATGAGTCATATTTTTCAGTGTGCTTTTTAGAAAAAAAAAATAGGAAGTGATAGAAGGGTACATAGGGATATATGGATAAATACGGATGCCCTCTGTTTTAGTGTCTATTCTGGTTTCAGACAGGTGGGAAATACTAAAGTTAGGATAGTCTGAGCATTCTTGGTTTATGTCCTTGGTCTGTGGGTGCTTCAAACTGCTGATGTATCCCAAAGATATCCCTGTGGGAGAGGTATTGTCCCCAGACCAATAGCCTGCTGCTGGCAGCCTCTTTGCAGGTGACCCCCACCAGCGTGCAGGGAGCCGTCACCTGTATCCCTCTGTCCCATAGCCCCTCCAGGGAGCAGTGGGCGCTTCCTGGGCCTGCTGGGCTCGAGGTTGTGGGAAGAAGTGTCCTGCCTGAGTGCACTGGCCACGTAATAAAAAAGCCCAGCGCGTGCTGAGATTTACACAGTACTGGATGTGCTGCTTAATCCAGTTATGTGTCCAAGTGGGGGAAAAAAAAAACTTGATGGCAGATGAAGAAGGAAGTTAAACAACAGATGATATATATGTTGAAGTGTAATGTTCTGGCTCATAATGATATCCACTGCAAGTGGTGAATATCTCAGCAGAAGTGTCTTTTGTACTCGATGTTTCTCTGGTCTCTTTCATTAATCTTGCTGTCGTGAATCTTGGTTTGTGAGCTTTTAACTTAAAATCTGTGCGTTGTGGTTTCATCTTTATGAACAGCTCCACTTAAGTTTGAGATTAAGGTTCATCTTCATTTGAAGATCGTTCTATCAATACATACTTAAAGAGTTTTATTTTACTGTTTAATATGTGGTGGTACCTTAGAGCTCTGTAAAGCTTTTACTAGGAGTAGGGGGGGGAAAAGAAAAAGTACCAGCACAAGATAATGTGTTGATAAAAGTTGACCTTCCTGTACAGAATTAGAAATCGATGTTGTATTTATATAAGCAACATAAAATGTTCCGTAAAGTGTTGCTTTTTTTTTTTTTTTTTTTAATCTTCTTAAAATCTGCGTGGAATAACTTTAATAAGACATTCAAAATAACTTTTTATTTTTAAAGATGATCTTGCAGAGCATAGCATCCTCCTAAAGCTCTGCTGGTTTGGGTGCATGGAGCCTTGCTGGTTTGGGTTGAATATTTCAGAAGTGCTTTGCTTAGTTTGCAAGCTCACTGCCCAGTCATAATGCACTGAAAAGTGAAACTACTGAGGACTGAGGAAGGGGTACAAGGAAGGTGGCAAAGCTTCGTCATGACTAATTTGTTGGCACTCCTGGCTACAGGAGTGGGATTGGCAGTGCCAGATTGCGTGTCTGAGAGCCATGCATGATCTGCAGAATTTGGATGCATGGCATCAAGAATTACATAGCTGTCCTGTTGGTTGTGATAATAGGTCAAGTCTTGTAAACACCAAAGAAAATCCAAATACCTGCCATTTTGGGTTTTGCTTTAAACGTTATTGGATAAAATGGTAGTCATGCAGTAGAAGTCGTGCAGTAAATTGTGACCAGAGCTTCCCCTGCAGGTTTGCTCATTTTTTAACTGATATTCTGTTAAATTCAGTGTTGTCTGTATACTTATTAAACTTGGAACATAGCTACATGGAAGACTCCCTTGGGAACGTGGTCATGGTGCGCTGATACGGTGAGTGCTGAATCTGCAGGGGTGTTCGGAGGCATCCGTATAGGGTGGTAGCAGGTATGAGTTGGAATTTTATCTCTCTTGGGAGGTTAAGGGTGCGAGTTTAATAGGCTTCTGTCTGTGGGCTAAGCAGGGCTTTTTGTCAGTCATGCCCTGTGACCTAAGGGCCCAAAGTAACCAAGACTTATATTTGCATATAAACATAAATGTCCTTAACAATGAATTTCTCTCTTGTTCCATTTTCAGCCTCTGCCCTGGAGATCAGGATCTGCTGCCAAAGTGATAAAAGGTATGAAGAAGGGCAAAAGTTTATATGTGGAAAACTCGGCTTGTATCTGCCAGGAGTGTGAGGACCCTTAATACGTCCTGTTGGTTAAAGACAGATGATGCTGTGGTAAAATATATGATCTAGTTTTACCAGAATATGAACATTAGAGAACTACAGGTTCCAGTTTTCCTGGTACAGAAGTGGTTAGGGTGCCTTGAAATTATTTATCCTTGGGAAGAAGGCTTCTTGCTAAGTATCATTAGTTAAAGTGTTTGAAGAGGGATCTGGAGACTTGGATGGGTAGAGCTACTGGTGCTGGATCAAAAAAAATAGTTTTAAAACATTTCCCACTCTTTTAAATGCTGAAAAAAATGAGAAATGTAACATTTCTTTAATCAAAAGATGACATTAATAAAACTGATCTCTTATGATTTGCAAACCAAGGAAAAACAATTGTCTTTGCAGGAATTAAATGAATGGCTGTATACAGGCTTTTATTTGTTTACAACTCTATTAGCAAAGTAAGTAAAGCCATTTAAAGTTGACTGTTTAGACTAAGCACCAAAATCGGCCTTGCTGTAGTTTAAAAAACAAACAAAAAAAAACCCCAAAAAAGACTTAAAATTAGCTTTCTAGGAAATATTTTGTAAATGGATATTTTGACAAGGAGAAACAACACCATACATAATAGGCACTGGCAAGTAGTTGTTGATTTCAGTTGTGGGTGTAACTGAGTGCTTGCATTTTTCAGACTGTGCAATGAACATAATCTTCCTTTATAACTTAAACATTAAATATGCTGTAGTAATGACTGCATATCACCATCATGTGAAATTTTAGGTATTGGAAGTACTTATATACACACGACAAATTTCTGAAAAACTAATATTTATGTATAAAATGTGTAAGCAAGATCAAGGAAAACATGTTTTGATATAATAATGGATTTCATCAAAGTATTTACCTATGTTTAAATAATTCAGATACCGTTTTTGAGAAAGTTTAGAGCAAATATTCAATGCTGTAATAAATTTATGTAGATTTACCAACTGTGTAAATTTCAAGGTACTTGTCAATCTGAGATTTTTTGTCATTTTATGCAAAAATTGCGATTTAAATGCCATCTCCAAATTTCTTGCCCACAGCATTTAAAAAGGTATTTTTCTTGTATCTAGTATGTGTTATATAAAGGTATTATTATATAATGCAATGTAGACACACAAGCTTTTCTTACAATTTTAGAATTGTAGAAATTCTGCAATTTCTACATTAGAAATTTTTGCTTTTATATAGTTTAAAAATGGGACGTCGCTCATCAGACACCGAGGAAGAGACCAGAAGCCGTAGGAAGAAGAAGCATCGCAGGCGGTCGTCGTCGAGCAGCTCCTCGGGCAGCAGGCCATACACCCGCAAGAAGTCTGGAAGGAAATCGAGGTCAAGGTCGCGGTCTCGAGATCTCCAGTCTCGTTCACATTCTTATGAGAAAAGGTGCATTTCGAGCAACTTACTGGCTCTTTCATACTGTGTTGCAAAGCTAGAAGTGTTTAAATATTGTGGGTAGTCAGTTGTAGCAGATTTAGCTCAGTCTTGGAAAATGCGGCATTACTTTTTATTTAAAAAAAAAAAAAGTATAAAGCCATCTCCAAAGATAACTTATATATTTAAAAAATTCCCAAATAGCCATTCCTTTTAAATAATGACCTTGGAATTTCGTATTGGAAATACAGGAGTTTGTATTCTAACCTCGTTATGAAAGGTTATTTCATGAGTATACTGTCATTGTTTTCTGTTGTAAGAAACCAAGTAGGGCTTTTGAGACAGGAAGGTAAATTTTCTTAATTGAAAGACTGAAGATGATTTTTACAGTAGATCCACACATTTTCCATAAAGGCTTTTTTTTTTTTTTTTTTTTTAAATGCTTTTTATTTTTACAGAACACAGTACTCAGCTGCTTGTGGGGGACAGTTGGTATACTTAGCAATTTTTTTCTTGACCTTTTTCTTGACCTAAAATCATCTTTCCTCCATCAAGGTGAAACCCTTCACCACCTGATCTTTTTAGATATCCTGGATATGTCTCAGTCTGACTTGAGGTGGCCTTGGACTCAAATGGAGCAGTTAGTGGACCATTTAATAATAAGCAGAGCTAGAAAATACTTAGCATGTCTAGCTGCACTGGAAAACATATTAGAAACTGCTCCTGACCAACCTTTCTTTGGTTGATAGAAAAGAGAGGTTGATAAGGGGCAGGTTGGCTCGTTCTGTTTTTTTGTTTGTTTGTTTTTTCCCTCCCTCTTTCTTCTGTTCCTGCTTAGCATCTACATAGAGCCCTTAGGGGACACAGTGAGATGACATGGGCTTTGATGCCAACAATATGCTGATGACATGCAGCTTTATGAATCTCTTTAGTCCAGTGCAGGCATGGCTATCTCGCAGATAAAAACAGAGCTTGAAGGGAGATTAGAGTCTGGATGAAGACCAGTTGACTTAAATTGAATCCAGAAAAGACCAAAGTGCCTGTTTTTAGGATCTGGCCAGCACTTCTGCTTGGCCCTTAGTGTAGGACATTTGCTATCAGCCGTTGAGTCACTGTTATGCACTGTGGTTTATCTCTGACCCTTGAGAATCAAAAAATTAGAAGAAAAAAAAAAAAGATCTCCAAGTACTTCTCCATCTTCATTTGGTAGTAGGAACATTGTACTCCCTTTTCAGGTGAAGACCTGGTCTTTAGTGGTTAACCTGTTAATCCTTTGCAGTCCAGACTGCTGCAGTGCTGCAGAATACAAGTAGTAGAGTGGCTCTGTGAAAGCTAACATTTCATGAATTTCATTTTAGTGCTGGATTTGAAGTCCTTTATACAGAAAAGAGATCTGTGCAGTGTATTTCTCTAAGTTCTGCTGAGAATGTATGTCTAAATGTTTCTCTTAGCTTAACTTTGGTAAAGAGGCAGTGAGTTCCCACAAATTGCTCATGAACTGTCGAGAGCTGGGTTGTGTTCCTGGATTTGCCCTTAAAGTGCTGTCCGATCTGGGGCAAATAAATAATTTCTTTCTTCTGCCCTTTTTCTGCCTTGGAATATGCATTCTGCAATGTATGTTCTTTAAGACAGGCATCACTCACGTGTATGTAAATCACTTAGTACAGTGTGATAGTGGTATACATTGACACTTATAGAACCTGCAATACAAATAATATATTTTTGATTCTTTTTTTTAATACCCTTTTAAAGAGTAAACATTTCTCCGTAGAAGCAGCAGCATACTAACAGTGTGGTCTTGTTTTAGACGCAGACACAGATCAAGCAGTAGTTCTTCATATGGTTCAAGAAGAAAACGCAGTCGTAGCCGATCAAGGGGCAGAGGAAAATCCTACAGGTCTCAAAGATCAAGGTCAAAGAGTAGAACAAGAAGGTAAGATTCTTTTTTTTTTTTTTTTTTTTTTTTTTTTTTCTCTCTAGGAAAGGAAATGGTAATATGAATTCTGTCCCATACATGTATTTAAAATTCCTACGTACTTACAGAGTTTGGAATCTGCTAGAATGATTACAAGTGATCTATCTAACCTATACATGTAATTTGAAAGTTTTCATGATTCATGAAATCTCTGTACTATGCTTTTGATGTAGTATATCTTTAAATTGGTACACAATTGAATTTGAAGATAAACTATGTATTTTGCATTTGCACATGTGCAGAAAACTGGTAAAGTCATCCTAGTTTCCTTCAACTGTATTCACTGAAAAAATTCTGTGGATATTTTTTGATTACTGATTTCTGTTAAATCAGTGCATAGTATTGGCTTGCTGAAGATGAGACTTGACTATTATTTGTTCATCTGTATTTCTCTTGAAGATGTAAGCATTTATAGTTGCAAAGATTATTATATAGTATTTATAGAAATCTCTGGTGTTGAAAACAGAATTTTTGATTAAATCAGATTTTAATTTGATAAATCTGAATGGATTTTAAATATTTAAGTTGTTTATTATTTAAAATACCTATTTGTCATAATCTATTTCATACTTTTATGATTAAAAAGATCAACTATTTGTGGTTTTTGACTTTTTTAGAAAAGTTTGTTAAAAGTTCATTTGTGCATATTAGAATCACTGTCATCACCTACTATTGAAATCCATTGTTGAGTGATAAATACCAGGCAGGCTGAACCTTTTTTGCTATCTGTATACAGCTCTTCAGCTGGATAATTTCGTGTATCTGTATTAAGAATTTACTAAAACCATGTTATCTTCCTATACCAAATCAGTAGAATTTTTGCCTCTAAATGTTGTTGAAAGACACGAGCATTTCACTTTTGTGTGGTCATATTCTGTCCTGACTTATTCACAGCTGTCCATTGTAATAGTTGCCTGGACACTTATTGTTGCCATGCCTTTGTAGTAGCAATTTGGTTATTCAAACAGTGTGATCTCTCTGTGTGTGTACAAACCTTCTGAGCAGGCAACCAAGCTGGGCGTAGAAATATTCCTGTATATATCCGCTGTTTTTATATAAAAATTGTGTTTAAAACAATGAAATGTTGAAGGAAATAAGGTGAAAACGAAGGTGTTTTTCCAGTATGTTGCATACGAGCGTTAGAAAAATCTGATAACCAGTTTTAAAGATCTTGGTGTTATTGTGAGGAATATAAATGACAGGTCTTGTTGCACCTAGTTTAATATACTATTGTTTGTGTTTTTCAAGGTGTTTATTGATCTTAATTGCCATCGCAATATATGGAAATTATGCCCCTGCAAAATTTAACTTGACTGCCATTTACTTCATTTCATGCTGTGAAATATTATTTATAAAATACACTGGCTTTTCAGTACTCCAGCTGTGAAGGTATAGCTGTAGGTAAATTTATATTACTATTCACAAGCATGGCTCTTTAGAGAAAACACATATATATATTATGTATGTATATGTAGGGTGTTATATATATAAAAAATCTTTTGTCATGTTAAAAACATAAAACTGAAACCAACAGGTCACACTGGCTGCTTTATTGTGATTTTTTTCAAGCTTACTCTACTGTGATGTTAAGCTATGATGAAGCCATGAATTAATCTAATTTCTGAGGAGTTAAATCAGTTGCAGAAAGCTGTTACCCAAGGTCTGCTTTTTCCATATTTATTAGTATTGAGACAGTTGTAACAGTGCTAAATGGCTCCTTTCTGTGCTATCTCAGTCTGCTGATCCAAGGTATGGGACAGCTTTTCTTAAGAGTAATGTTGAGTGCATTTTCCTTCAGATTGGAAAAGAGCTTGTTAGGGAAAGGGGAGTGTTGATGCCGGGGTATAAAAAAATGAGCGTCATGTGAAGCTGATTAGTGTGTGATCAGGGTCTTTGTTATAAGAGCTATGGAGGCCTCAGGTGAAGTTTGCTGGTGGCAGATACTAGTTGAGGGGAAGGCCATGGTTGCCTGCGTGGTGTGGCAGCAAGCTTGGAGCTCCTTGCTGCTGGTGGCTGTGGGGACCAGACTTGTAAATGACCAACGTGTAAAAAGGGCTGCTGCTGTTACAGAATTTTCATAGGAATTTGGCATCTGTGTGTGTGTGGGTTTTTTTTTTTTTTTTTTTTTGTGTGTGTGTGTGTGTGTGTGTGTGTGTGTGGAGTGGGTCAGTGTATTTTCTTCCATAGATGATTTTTAAGGTAAGTGTTGTAGATAGTATGTGGGTTTGCTTTGAAATGGCGTGAAGAGTGTGCGTGCCAGCTCTGTGAAAGGGTAGCCAGGGAGCTCTGTATCCTTCATGGTGGTCTGCTTGGGAAGTTATCTGGTACTGCTTGGACACCGTTTCTGGTGGTTGGAAATAGGATGAATGAACTTACGGAGCTGCATCCGGGAAAATGTAGCAACCTCAGATGTTTGGAGAAGAAACTTGGAAGAGCAAAAGAAGAGAATAATGCAAACAGCAACCTGTAAATATACTTATAATTGAAAATGGCAGGGCAAGCAGGTGAGACTCTAAAGGGAATCTAGGAAAAAATGTTCTGAAATAAAACAGTAATTAACCATTTGTTACACTTACTTTTGAATAACAGGAGATACAGAAAAGCTAAATTAGCCTAAGCAGAACCTAAGCAGAGACACCTGACAAACTGACCTATTGCAGTTTTGTTTAATTTAGTCTCCATCTCTGATCCTTACTTTTGAAGAAGGGAAGAGAGATCTGTGGGAGAATCACATCAAAACTTGGCTTCTTTTGGGGAAATGATTATAATGGGTGGCCAGAGGCTGTTGCAGTAGAGTCTCCACTTTGCTGTGCTGGTGCCTTTCTTTAACCCCACTGGGGCCTGAATTTGGCTGCTTAAACCCAAGATGTAAAGGTTCTATATGTTACCCTTTATTTACCTCTTGAAAGGTGTCTTTTTCTGGAGGACTCTGTTGGTTTATAGAGCTTTCATTTATTTATGTTCTTGCTGCTCTTAAGAGGATTTTGTTTTCCTCCATGTTCCTAGGTAGACCCACTTAGCCGAGAAAGGCCTATAGTGATTTTTATGTTGGGTGTGTGCAGTTTTTCCCCCAGTCGAAGCTGTTGTACTGTATTTCTGATTGTCTTTGGCTGTTCTTGTCAGTGTGAATTTCCTGGCTGTTGCTGAGGTGTGATAACATTGTGAAATCCAATAAATAGGTATCGAAGTTCTCATCTGAATGTTTACAGAGATATAATTTTCCTTTTTTTACAAAGATTTTCAGGATCTCAATAGACAAATATTACAAGATGAGGGGCTTGTATTTTGTATTTATTGAGACTTCTGTGTTAAACGCTTGAGAGAGGGACTGTTGGGAGAACTAACAATAAAGACTAGTTTTTATGATAGTGGAAATGGACTGTAATTATTTGCTGTAGTGTTTGAAAGAATATGTAAATAGAAATCAATCAAAACTCAGGTGGCTTCAGAAGCCATGGCAATATTGATGGGGTTATCTCCCTTAGGTCAAGGAACAGGGAATTTGCCAGAGCTTTTTTTAGCTCCCTGTTAGTGGTGTGCACAACACTCTGTGGTCACTTGTAAGCTGTAAATTAAAAAAAAAAAAAAAAAAAAGTGTGAGTAAAGCTTTGCAGAGCATGAATTTGTTGTCACATTTTAGTACTAGGAAACAAAAGTTACATTTGAACCTGTGTTTTCTCCAATTAACAAAGATCTATTATCTCCTGTGTCTTTGGAGTACGCATGGATGAGGTTACTGAATCTTGGAGTTCTCTTAACCTTTTCATTAGCTTCATAGTCTAAGTTTCTAGAAGTTGGCACTTTATGTAATTTTCTATTAAGCTTGTAAAATAAAACTAACAGCTAATAAAATTATCGAAAGTAACTCAAGAAGCCAACTTATATTAGCTTAGTGGGAAATGTGTTACCTGCCAAAGGAGTCTTGTAGATCTCCTGCTTCTGAATTGACAGTGGCAGGGAATAAAATCTACCAAAAAAGCCAGCAAAATGAGATACAGCAGTAAAGCAAAGATCTTCTCTGCACTGCTTATATTTGTAACATTGCTTTTAGACTTTGAGTACCCCTTTTGGGGCTTGAGCAGCTGAGGTTTTTCCAGTGGGAATGGAAGTTGCACCAGACAACTAGTTTCATATTGGACATTAAAATCCTTTACATGGTATCTTTGAATCACTAGGTTTGTTTTTGAAATAAGTTACCCAGATGGCGAGTTCTCTTTCTCATAATGTCTCTTCTTCCTGCAATTCCCCATCAAATTGAGGTAGTTTGGAGGTAATGAACATGTTGGTAAAAGTATTTGTGGTTGGAATGTAATTTTAATAACTTCTCCAACAAAGGCATTTTGTTTGAATGAATCATTTACAGAGTTTTAAGTGAAATAATTAAATATTTTTAATTTTAAAAGTTTGGCCTCTCTTTTTAAAAAAAAAAAAAAAATTTTGAGTTGCTATTGTGTTTTTGTAACTTAAATCTATTTTTTTGTACTATATACTAGAAGATAAAATGTGTGTATAGTATAATTATTTTATTTTAGATGCATTTTACGAGCCAAAAAGTGGGGCTTTCTAGTAATGCTATAAATTTAAAGCTGTCCTACAGCAAGGTAGTACAATGCAAATATGACTTAATAAGATCACAAACTGAATTTCAGCAAAACAACCAAGATTTACATTAAATTAGGAATTTTAAAACTGATTTAGTTTGTTTTACTGAGCATTTGCTTAATAACATTTTGCCTTCTTGCAATCTTTTTAAAGACAATAATTCGTCTGTGAAATGCAGGCACATCCTCAGCAGAAAAATTGAAAGCAACAGCTCACTTTCTGAAACCACACATATAGTGATATAAAGAAATATTTCAGCTCTACGAAATTTAATAAATCATCCCATTTCCTAATTTGATCATATTAGATGCTGATGTGGAAGAAGCATTTCAAATACCATCTCATTAATATACATCAGTCTGGGGAATAGAATGGAATACTTATGCAGAGATGTCACAGTTACTGTTTCTTAGTTTACTAAGTGGAACAGGTTGATGTGATACTGGGTGCTATTTGTCAATGTCTTGCTAAAATGGTTTGGGTCGAGTTATGGAGTCCAGAAAGACGGCGGCTGATAAATCAAAAGTGGATTGAGTGGACAGGAGGCAGTGATTGATACTGTGACAGGATATGAAGAAAGGAATCTTGATACAAGCATGCATGATATTGAATATGAGAAGGAAAATGGCCCTGGAGTATGGATATTATTCAAGGAAATGAGAATAATAATATCATCTTGAAATTATTGCTGGGTGAAGATTAGGATAGTTCTTATTAGAATATTACGCTTCTGTAGAATGGAGAAACTCAGATTTCATATAATTTGCACGTGGATAGTCTTGTTAATCTTTGGAGAGTTTTTGCTACGATAGTTATGCAGATTAATTGCATATGAAAATAGTTATTTTACATCAGAGTTTGTAGCTTAAGTCTCTTAATTTATGTAGCTTTAAATAATAATAGCCAAACATGTTAAACTTTTCTGCTTGATTTCATACAATCCTATGATCGTAGAGGATTTCACTATAATTGCATGTAAATGTGAGTTTGTTTTTATTGTCTGCCAAATGCTTTTGACTTCTCCTGTTTTGTTAAATTAGAAACTGCTGTCCTGACGTATGTTTGACGTGGTGCAACCTAAAAACTGACATGGTAACAGCCACTATATCTTTACATACCTGAGAGGAGAAAATAGAGTCTACACTGTAATCCTATTTGTGAATTTGATGGTTTTAGGCTGTCAGTGAAGGAAGTTTGGTCAGGATTTTGGGGCGGAAGTGGGGAGGATTTAGTTGCGTCATATTTATTCAAGTTTTTTGTCCAGTCTAATTGGTAGTGAAATGTGTACCGCTTATTGTATGTAATGCAGCGGCAGGGTCATCTGCTTCTGGATGGCTTTGGGATAGGCTTCTTGGTGTGAAAAAGTAGAGCATAGATTGAAATAATCACTATCCTCCTGGTGCAAACCAGGATGAATCTGTGCTCAATCACACGGGTTGTTGGCTTTCTTCTTTTTTCTTTTTCTTTTTTTAATTAGCTTTACTATTTAAAATTTTTACTCTTTAGAGATGGGGTTTTCTAGTCATGTAAAAATGTGCAACATGAAAATGAGCAAGAAAGAAATAAAAAACAAAAACAAACAAAAAACCCACAATTTCCTTACAATAGTATGGTGTTGGTATACAACCTATTAGGTTAGGCTCCCAAATTTCCTGAGCTGTAAAACTGGTCTCATTTGTATTGCCTGATTTATGACACACAGTGACGATGGAATTGCAGGAATGCCCCCTTTCCCCCTCCATTTCCTAGCTGCATTTTCCACAGTGCTGCTTCCAGCCGGAACAGAATGCTGGGCAGTGCTCACCTGGAAGGTAGAGGTTCTTGCCATTTGGCTTTGTGCACAAGAGCTCAGAGCTTCTTTCAAACAATTATTCATGGCTGGTGTGAGCTGCAAATCTGTGCTAGGCATCCGTTGTTCACTCCGTGTTCTTTACAGCATCCCTCTGTATAGGATAGATCCTGGGCTTTTTGCAGCTGTCAGTTTTTAATACTGGCAAGATTCAGCTGTTTTCTGTAGGGAAGTTTCTTTGAGAATTTCCTTTTTTAAAATATCTTTTAAAAAAAAAATACTGGTGGTAGACATGGTTGCGAATGCATTTTTGCAATGTTTTGCTTTCTGTTGTTTCACTTCTATGCTGTGCAGCACAAGTGACTCTTGGTCACTTTTTTTTTTTTGTCACTTGGCTAATCAAATGTTGCTTTATTTTTGAGATTACTTTTTAAGACTTAATTGTGCTTTTTGCAAGATTTCGTTTTGTGGCATTTGTTCCCATGCAGAGCCAAGCTGCCCAACTGCCGCAAATGCATCAGTCTTTAGTGACTGCCATATGGGATAGGAAGAGCTGGTGGTGGAAGCAGCTGGGAAAGGGGGGTATTGATCTAAGCTGATATGTAACATCTGCTCTACTCCAGAATCATACCTGTAACATATCAATTGTGTGGAAGTGAATACTACATATCCTACAGCTCTTGTATGAAATTTTGGTAAGAATGTCAAAATGCTTCTCTGATATTTTGAAGGTTTTTATGACAAGGTACCAATCTGAGGGTTGTTCCACAGTTTGGAAAGATGCAATTCTTGGCATGTCTTGGATAACAAGTATTGAATGGAGCCATAATCTCTACTAATCTATACTAGTTTGCATGCAAGACTTCCATATTGCAAATCATCTTTGTGCCCTTTTGGGGGAGGGGGTGCAGGGTTATTCTACATTATCAACAGACTTGGGAAGAATTTTTGAGGAAGAGTATCAACGAGAAAAGAAAATAATGTTTTTCAGGAGAGAGGAAGACAAGAGGATTGTGCGTTTTGAGGTGGACATTGATGTCAGCAGCCATGTGTAGTAGAAGAGATAATTACAGGTAAAGGAAGAGCAGAACTGAAGTTTCATGGATCTAGAAGACAGTTTTATAAGAAAGTAGTGGGGGGGGGGGAAGTGAATATGTGAATTCAAGTTGAGGTTGGTTTCACATAAGGAGTAGGGGTCTTCCTGACGCAGGAGATGTTGGCTCTCCTGGGGAAAAGAAGAGGTTTTTAGTGAAGATTATCTGCACTGGCCATCCTGCAAACAGCAGAACAAGATAGTGTGAGTTCTGAGCAGGTGACAGGAGGAAGGTGGTCAGGAACTAGTGAGGTAAGTTTTGGAGTAACTAGTAGTTGTAACAGGAAAAAAGGAGATTGCTGCAAGGGAAGGGAAAGGTTAAGTATACTGTTTTTGGACATCCAGTATGAAAGGCAAGAGATAGAGACAAGACAGTTGTGAAAGTTGGGCACAAATTGTCAGAGTTGAAAAGTTGTCTTAATCTATTAAAATTGTTTTTTTGGGCATTACTGTCTTTGGAAATGGATCCAAGAATTCTACAAAGCAGCAGATAAGAGTCCTATAAGAAATGAAGCAATGCTATTTAATCAGAATATTTCTTTTGAAATGTTTCCTTTTTTTTCTGTTCTTGGTGCTAACTGTCATGGTTATTGCTCTTTTGAAGTCCTTGGTCT
>VZSV01000051.1:1700303-1752803 GCA_013398735.1 Nothocercus julius
TTTTGAAAGCAGCTTTAAAAACTTCTCTATAGGAATTTAGTGGAAAAAATAGAGGAGGGAAGTAGTAGCATTCGTGATATCCTAGAGCAATAACCGCCTATGAGCATGTTACCAAGATCTAATTGACCGCTTTGGGAAATTCAACTTCATAAGGCAACGGCAAGGGCTCTTAAGTTATCAGTAAGGCTAGAGAGCTGCTAGTGACAGTTGCTTTGATTCCTTTCACTGCTATTAAAAAAAAGCCTTAAAAAAAAAGATGTGAATTCACTAACTGCTCTTAACTTAGCCATGAGTACTGAGTTCAATTACAGGAAAAAACTTTTTTTAAAGCAGTCCAGGTGTTTTTATATATCAATGTATACAAAAGAAGCTATATTTAAAACACATTGTAAAAAAGGGGTTGCTTGTGGATTGGAGATTTTTCTGGGGAGACTATTAAGTTTTCTGTTTGGAGAAAAGGTATTGAAGAAGAATTTGATTTCCTTTAGTGGAGAATTGGCTCTTTGATTTTGCTGTTTTTTATATACTTTAAAAACAAAACAAAAAAGGAAAGCTTCTCTTTCTCGATTACAAAAGCTCCAGCCGTGAAATAGAATCTATTATTTTTACCCCAGAGATAGCATTTCTGGAGGTAGCTATGCAAATCAACATATAGCAGATGTCTTAAAGATTCATTGGTAATATAATGAGATAATTGTGATCTGATATAGCAAATTGCTGCTGTTTCCAGTGTTAGGTAACACTGGTTAATGTCTAAAATGGGAAATTCTAGTGAAACATGTGAAACTTCAAACATATGGTTCAAAACTGGAGAACTCAGTAGAAAAATTTTACTATTGATTTCATCTTTCATTCTTTCTAATGCTAATAAAATGTAAAAAGTGTCTGATTTAAAGACTTAAGGGAAAAAATGTGTTTTTGCTGAAAGGGTTGTACTGTTTTTTATTTTTAGAACTTATCTGAATGACAAAAATATTTACAAAAGTAGCAGTTGCTCTGTAACAGAGGAGCATAGCGATGTCAACTTGCTGAAGATGTGTGCCTCAGTTGAGAGGGGCAGATGCCCTCTTCCTGAGGGCTTTAACAAGGGGTTCCTCTTAATGGTTATCAGGTTAATAGCTTGATTGCCACTGTCTGTCCTAATGCTTGAGCATTTCTCTTGGCTTGTTTTATTCTAGCTCTGTGAGGGGCAGTTATAACAAGGCTGTTTTTATTCTAACCAAACACCGCAGATCAGGGCTCAGTGGCCAAATCTGAGATTAATTTTCCTGGGAAAAGGGGATTTGCCACTAAGTAAGATGCCGCCCATCAGCAGCACCTGGGCAGATGGCGTGGGGGGGCAGCGGGAGCTGCCACCTCTCAGCGCTGCTCTTCTCAAGAGACCCCCCCGTGCTCCTTTGCACGCAAATCCTGAGCGCTGTCAGACAAACCCACCGTGTCCCAGACAAGCCAATTGTTCTTTAAGATCCGGAGAGGCAGGTGGATCCTCTTAGTTTTGGTCACAACCAAAGTGTGGCTGAGGGTGAGCTCCGGGCCAGGTGGTGCTGCTTTAAGCTGGGGCTGTGGCAGCGGTGGCTTGCGTGTCCCCTCACCCTGCAGCTCATGGCCTGTCTCCTTTCGGGCCGGCACGTGAGCACCCGTCTGCGCGTTGAGGGGCTCTGTGCGCCCGTCCGTTGAGAAGCCCCCCCAGCACAGCAGAGGGGCTTTGGTTAGTGAAGGCTCCCGCGGCTTCCCCATTGTGTTTATTTTCCAAGCAGTAGAGCGGGGATAAAAACAGGTAGCAAAGTGCTGGTTTGTAAGCGGGAGCCAGGTGGGACTGCTGCATCCTGGCTGCTCAGCGGCTGTGCTGTGCTGTGCTGCACTCTGAGATTTCCGCTCATTTTCTACTGAAAACAGAGTAGTTTAGATGGAGCTTGTCTAATGAACATTTAATTATTGAAACAAATTCTAATGAACAATGCAAATGGGAAATGCTTTGAACAGGGAGATTTTGTTTCTAAGTACGCGTGGAAAGAAATAAAACCATAATTTTAGCTGTCTACCTGGTGTATGTATTTGTCTCCTGAAAATAAAAAGATACTTTAACAGGCTTTATAGCCTCTATGGCTGCTAAAACAAAGTGTCACCAAGAAATGTGTAATTTCACATATCACTAGAGTAGAACTTAGATTCCCTTTTATCCCTCTGCTTTTTGAGCAGAGATTTATAAGATTTGAGTTCAAGGAGGTAAGCGCTATGAAGTGTCCTAGACTCACAATTTTGTAGTTTCAAATCTACCTTTTTTGTCTCTACAGATAAGCTAATTAAGAACTTAATAAAAAGGAACATTAAAGGCTATTTTGAAATTCTTCAACAGTAAATTCTGGATCTGGTATTCTTGGAAAAGTTTGACACTAGTGAAATACAAAATTTTCTGCAAGGAACAATTGAGGTCATAACCAAAAAGAGAAGATTCTTTTCTTTCTTATTTCTTTGTTATATTATTTGAAGCTCTTGTTTTCCTCCTCTCTGAAGTTCCCAGGCAAGTGGCACATATGTGCACATGATAGTGCTCCCCTTAGAGCTGAGCGTGTCTGTGCAGGGGCAGCAGGAGCCAGGTGAGAAAGGAGGCTTCCTTCCAAGGAGGCTGATAAACAATGAGAATCATTTAAATACTTAAGTTTCTGATTAATTTCTTGACATATAGCAGAGGGGATAAATAAAGATTAAATCAAAAGAATATTTTATTTTTTGCAATATAGAGAGAGAATACAGCCTCAAAACCCGACTCTAGTGTGTTGTTTGTTTTTTAATATTGGAAGGAAATTAAAGTTTACTTTTTTTCACAGCAGTGATTTTTATAGTCATGGCATGGATATACATGTATATGGTATGTCTTGTGAACAGGGAGGTAAAGACCAAGGTCTCTGCCAGTGCAGTATTACTTCAGCAGCAGAAGGCAGTGGCACAATGTGCTATTGTGTTGCAGTGCAACATGCTCACGAGACACAGGCTTTTAACCATCCCTGGGGGCTTCTAAAAGAGGAATTGAATGATTAAAAGTGGCAGAGATGTTGATTCAACATGGACCTTAATTTCTATAATGCACATCTTGGAATATTTAAGCTGGTTTACCATTTATGTTTATGAAACTTGGCACATTTCAGAAACTAAGCTAGGACATGTGTGTACATCCGCTTGGGAAGCAGAGACACTTGTCACTGATGCCTGTCACTTGTGGCTCGTGGGGAGCTCTGTCTGTGCTGTTGGCACCCACTGTTGGTCTTCCTGAGAGTCTGAATTCAAAGTAGTAAAACATCCTCCCCTCAAAAAGAACTCGCAACTACTCAAAGGCATCCACTAGTTCTCTTTTAAAATATAAGCTTATGCTTACTAAGTATGTCTGTTATTTTTAAACAGTAAACTTGGTGAGCCCTAATTCAGTTCGTCTTTTCTAAAAATTTGGAGAACTTTGATACTAGTTCATAAAGCTGCAAACTGCTCAACTTTATTGCTTCCTCCCCAAATTACGGGGAGAAGAATGAAGTTGACAGAATACTGCAGCTGCGATATCACTGCTTGAGCCCCCAAAGGCATCAGTCATCAGAAGAATGAGGTATATTTGATTTAGAGACTTGGGGAAGAAGCGAGATAGTTTTGTCATCTGTATGTAGCGTGAAAAATGGCAAGGAAAGTTCCTTTAAGGGACGTTTTATTACCGTGCATTCCCGTTCTCCCTCCCAGCTCCGTTGGCGTTTGGGCGAGCCATGGGGAAGCCCGGCTCGTGCCGCGGCCCTGGCCGCCAACGGGCAGCGGGGCAGGCGCCTTCCGCGCAGGCTTGCAAATTTGATGATGTGATTAGATTTTAGCAAATTACAATCAGGACTTTGAATGGACCATTACATTCTGAGCTAGCTTCCTCACACGTGTAGATTGTCTTTTTCCAATCAGTGCTAAATTAATCCTTCATGTGTCTCCTCTGTTTAATCAAGATGCAGTGCTCCGCTGCACCGAGCAGCAGTGTGACTCACCGAGTACTGCTCAGGGAATTGCGACTGATCCTCCAGATTTTGTGTTGCAAAGAAAATCTTTATTTGCAGCAGACCTCTTTCAGGGGGTGGCTGTGACGAGCGCTGCTTGGGGTGCTGTAAATCTGCTGCTGCTCCCCTCTTGCTCTGGCCGGGTGGTACTTAGTGCTTCTAAGAAGCTTTCTCCTTTTTCCACTTCTGTCTGTTCAGTAACCCTGGTTGCCAGCTGCTCAGGCAAGACACTGTGTCTCACTGAAATACCAGGGCAAAGATATATATATATATATATATATATATATATATACACACACACACACATATATATACATATATGGATGATAATGCTTCATCTGGCCCAAATATAGGGTTTCTGCAATAAAAATGTGGCGCTGCCAAAGTCAGTGGCAACTCTGTGCTTGGCTTCAGTGGTTCCAGATTTGTCATGTTATAGGAAGAAACAATTTTTTTGGGGAAAAAATACAATTTTGGAGATATATAGATAGGTAAATATAGATAGATATATAGGGCCTTTGTCTCTTTACTGTCAGAGTAGTGGTTGAGTAATTACCTGAGCAAAATGTAAAACATCTTATTTGTGTTAAATATGCAATCACATAAGGGAAAATGTCTCAAGTTCTGTTTGGTTTGAACAGTAGAATTGCAGGGAGATGTTTTTAAACATAATTTATTTTTCTAAAAATTTTTAAACTTAAGAATAGGATGTGGATTCCTTCAGTACCTAAATCTTAATGTAACTAACTGTAATTAAATATTATTATATTTTTGTACAATTTTTTTTATTTTTAACCTTCCAGTTTCCTGCAAATTCATATATGTGTGCCTCAAAATACAATGAAACAGGTGCTTTCAATATGGAGTTTTCTTATCCATAAATATTTTTTTTAATAAAAATATTCTTCAGTTGAATTTGGATGCAAAAAGAAAGAGAGGACTTTTTTTTTTTTTTTTAAGAGGGTCAGATTAGCTCCTGAAAAGGAGCTTAAAAAAAAAAAAAAAAAAATTCATTGATTTTAATGAGTTGGATAAGGTCCAACTTGAATAATTTTTTTTTAAAAAAATTTATTAGTCATAGAAATGATGGGAAGGGCAGGTGTGTGTGTGTCTGTCTACAATATTTACTTTTTTTTCCCCCCTCTAATTCTGCTTTTAAATTAAAATATGCAACGGTATGCTAAATTTTAATAGAATTTAAATTAATCTGCAGGATAGCGCTGAAAATCTGTTACCAGTCTATATCAAAAAGATATGCTAAAAGTTTTCCTGTTAAAGCTCTAAGCATCTTGATTGGAGATTGGGTTAAAAAAAAAAAAAAAAAATCCTTTTCCTATTTTTCCACTATATAGTCTTCTTGAAGTTCTTCCAAATTAGATTTTAAATGCCAATTAGGAGGTTGAATATACTAAAATAAAAGCAAATACAACCAAAATGGCCTCACCTTATGGCTAGTTAGGCTTTTTCTCTCAAAAGCAGAACCTTTGCTCTGAGCATGGCTTTGAGAAAGATATTCAGCTTAATGAACACATTAATTAGAACCATAACTATTTATAAGATAATTAGAAACGAAGCACGGTAAACTGGGCTTTTCCTGCAATTAATGGAGGATTAATTACTGGAGGTAATGAAGTGGATTTTTAAATGCATTAAGGTGAAGTACAGAGATGTGCAAGGCTTTGTGATAGTTGCATAATTATTCCAGGCTGTTTGAGCATAGCTGATATGAGATCGCTAATAAGCATCATTGCATCATTATGTATGCACTTAAAAAGACTTACCACCAAAATGACTGCCTAATTATTTCTAATTGGCAGGAGTCTGTGTAGTCATTGAGCTGTTTGTAGCCATTTTAAGGTTCATTTAACTATCCTTGGGGCCATGTGATAGATGGAAAAAAGCTTCAACTACACGCTGGCCTTGGCTGGCGCCGTTAATCAATTTTGGTGGGCTTCAGTTTGAAATGCATTTGCTCACGCAGAGGTCAAAACCTGAAGTAGTCCAAGCAAAGTTTTGCTTTTTGAAGCCACTTGACTGTATTCATTAGCAATTAGTAAAATAATTGTGTCTGTCACTATATTTGGATTTCCATATGACTTGGTATTCTTTCATCACTGTCCCTTCTTATAGCATATTAGCTTCACTGGAAACCAAATATTCTTCCAACAGACCCTTTTAGCAACTTCAGTGTAGTGGCATATGTTCCGATATACTACCTTTCTTCATTCATTTGTTAGCTTAAACAGTGCAGTACATTTCAACACAATCTTCTAATTTGCTCCCGATTGATTGCTGAGTGAAAGTTTCTACCCAAGGACAACATTTTAGGGCTTTTAAGGATATCTCTAAGGAATTAGTCATTAAGCATTAAGAGAGGAAGCAAGAAGTACTCGAATCGAATTCTGACGTTTACCAGAGGTGGGTAGTTAGGGGCATCTATCTCCACGATGTTGACAGCTCTGTATATTCAAGGACGTCTTTGGCAGCAGAAAGTGCTGCAGTATCTGCGCTTGTTTAAAAACGCGCTCTTGCAGAAATGTTAGTGCACAGTTCTGTCAATAACTGCATTACAGACTTGCAAATATCATTTTCAAATGACTTCTTTGATATGTTATAATTAGGATATAGCTATTTTATCTGACAATACCAGATTTAATGTGACATCCCATTAGGTAAGCGTCTGTGAAAGTTTTCAATGAGCGTGTTGTCCTGTTAAATGTAATCATAACCATCTGTGGGATGTTGTCAGGGTACATAAGCCATTCATATAGCTTAAGAAAACAGTGGTGAGCAAATTGTAGGCTAATAAAATAGAGGTCAACGTTACCATTTTTTTTGTTACAAAAAATGTGGTGCTAGTAATATAATGTTAAAATGTAAGCTGCAAAAAGAATTGTTCAGGTTATGGTTAAAATGTAGGATGGATTGAAAGTAGTTTTTCATTTTTAAAATGAAAAAATGTCACTTATTCATTAAATATTAGTTTAAGTGATAGCCCAAGTTTAAACCAAATGAATTGTGGTAGCATAAACTAAAACAGAGGAGTTGCAGAATTGTTTAGTTTTAATTGTTTCAGTTTTGATATTCATGTAATGTGAATCTTTGAGGAGTGATCATCTTCATAAACAAATATTCCAGACAGAAAGAAGTTCTATAAAATGCAGCTAGCTTTTGTTATTGATGTTCATGAGTCATTAACTCTGCAGCCCCATTGAGTGCGCGGTAGCAGCGACGCGGTTCCCTGGATCATCAGCACCGTCACCGGGAGGTGGAGGCCGAGCAGGGTGGCAGTTCTGAGCTGCCTGGGCTTTCCGCTCAGGTGCAGGGACTATTCTGGAGTTAGTCAAAATTTTAACGACTGATGAACATGGTTTTCTGTGATTTTTCTCAGTGCAATTGAGCAGAGCCATGGGAATCACACAGTATAGCTATTGTGTGAGTTACAAACCCATTAACACAAAGAATTTTACATGTTTATGTAATTGCCCAGTTAGATCACCTGGTTTCCGCTGAGTGTGGGGATCTGAATAGACTCCATAGCCAAACTTGTCTCTTCCCATATTCCATGTCCTCCTTCGTGGAGGCAGAAGGTCCTCTCTGCTGTCCTGGCTTTGCCTTAGGAGGCCACCTGCAAATCCATGGGATGTTGCAGGGCCCTTGGCACCCTTGGAAGCCATGGGCTGCTACGGTCCTCTCCAGGCAGAACTTCCCATCCTCCTGCGCTTCCCTTCGTCTGTGCCGGTGGCACTTGCGGGTGTCACCGCGCTGTATTGGCATCGCGCTGTTTCTCTGCAGGTTGCTCAGCGCTATGACACCTAAATATGAAGTAAGTAATATTGTGCCATATGAAATTTCAGAGGAAAAAGTCTAGAGTGTTTTTTTTCTCTATTTCATAAGAAAAACTACTTCTGTTCTTATTAGTATGTATGGGACTTTCTACATTTTTGCACCTATTTTGGCTAAGTAAATACAATTAGGTCTATCATCTTCTGTGAACTTTTCAACATACTGCATATTAACAGTTTAAGTAAAGATGTCTTATTCTACAACAAAAATACAATGTACAATTAAATGTATGTGCATTATGGCAACAGATGTATACAAACCAAGAAAATGCATGGGGAAGAAGTTTTAGTCAAGCTTTCCAAAAATTCTTAGAGCATATGTTAAAATATAATGTGCATTGAGGAAGAAAGAATAATATTAAACCAAGTTATTTATTAAATTTGAGGTTTAGCTATTCCTGATGAGGGCTCCCAAAATGCACTTTAGAGCTTTGGCTCTCCTACAAAACTCAAGAAGAGAAAACATGAAATATTCAACGTGAAAGGCTAAACAGAAGTAGTAACTAAAAATACCAAGTTTCATACAAGCAGCAAAATATTCAAGACCCTTCGACAAGTCAATCAGATGAACGAAGGAAAAGCAATGTCCTTCCTCACCTGTCTTCTGACCACATAGTGGCACTATGGGCTGTAGCAGAGCCGTCCTGTGTTCGTCACAGCGCAGCTTCCCCTGCTTTGCTTGGACTTGAGACCCCCTAACCCAGGCTGTCCTGGCAAGGATGGACTCGCTGCTCAGTAGTCCCCGTTATTTGCTTTCCTTTAGAGTTTTAATTAAATTATTTAAAGCTTGGAAGCTTGGTCTCTTCTGGCAAACAGGGAAGTCACTTTTTTTTTTTTTTTTTTTTTTTTTTTTTTTTTTTTTTTTTTGGTTCTCTATTTGCTGCTGCCTCCTCTCCATCCTTTTCCAGTGTGATTTTTAAAATGTTTCATAAACCTAATGTGGTTAAAAATATGTATATGTGCAGTACTTGATTTTTTTTATATATTTTATGAAATTTAAACCTGAAATATGATTATAACTGCAAACTTAAAGTTTTTTCTTTTTTTTTTTTTTTTTTTTTTCTTAATTGTGAGCTTGGAGGAACTCGTTAGCGACCAGGCATAGGCAGGCACAGAGCTTTTTGCGACAATGTTAGTTCCTGAGTGTCATTTGCAGCCTCGGCTCATCAAGAGAGTCAAGCTGGTCGGAATAGTTCTAGTCTTTAGCCAAGTGTTTGTTATTAAGGTGAAGCATGTGCTTTAATCTTGCTTTTAAGTGGATTTTGGGGTCATTTAAGTGGTGATGGAAGTCAGGGCCATATTGAAGAACCAGCCATGTCAGGATGTTCTTATTTTCAGCCCAGGCCTAGGCCTGCAGGGGTTCTGCTTGCTGGTTTGAACACCCCTTGCAACAGGTTTGGGCCTCTAATGCTCTGGCCATGGGCGTTTTTGCTCTCCAAGAGCCGTTGGTGTCTTTGGTGGGCGTTTGATTGCAAGCATTGATTTAAATAATTTTGTTCAGCTTTCTAGTATCTCTTTGTGGAAATGATTATATTATCTTTTAAAGCCCAGAGCATGACTGGGGCCTCAATCTTGGATGCTGCACAAGCACATGAAAAATAAGTTAGTGGTGGTGCCAGAGGTGGGCAGATGTGTTGCCCTTACCTTTACCCAGTCACCAGGGCAGTGAAAAATTCCACCTTGAAATCCCTCATTTATATTCCTTAAGTTCTTAACATAATATTTGGAGGTGTTGTCAAATTTACAACAAACAATTACCTGGAAAGTGGTTCCATCTGGAAAATGAGTTTCAGCTTTTTTCATGCTGTGTGCTATATCCAGATCTTCCTGTGATAGCCAGCGCAGAGGCACTTTGTGCCTATGATGTAAAAATGAATAATTTGGTGTACTTGCTGAGAGCCCAAGAAGTAATCTGTGTCCTTGTTTTTTAAAATACATTCCAGCTGTATCAGGAATAGAATAACCATATGTGTAAATTAAACACAAAACTTGATGAAAATACTCACTAAAGGAGTGTGTTACTTAAGTCACTCATGTAGAGTTCAAGCTTTCCCAGTAATTTTTCTAGAGGAGTGTAAAGAGATGTAAAATTTCTTTCCTGCAGGATTAGAAGCTTCATATAACCGTTTTGTGCTGGTCCCCTGGTGCTGCGTAAGCTGCAGGCCGTTGTGCAAGGAGGCTCGAGGAGGCAGGAATCCTGTGGGCTGCTGGCTCTGCTTTTGCCTTATGTTGAGGCTGAGTAGCTGTTGAGCTCCTGTATTGTAAACTTCTTGGAGAGGGCGAGTCGCATGTTCTCAGCTGTTTCAAGCTTTTTCATTAACAGGAATAACTGGAATATTTATTCCTAACTTTGGCTTATTATGGATATTTCTATACAGTGTATGTTGCAGCAACCTCTCTCAGTTGAGAGTATATGTAACTGTAGCATGCTTTCCTATAGAGGGGTGTGTGTGTGCTTTTTGAACTCAGCTCTAAGACTTCTAGGATTTTTTGAATGAGAGAGGAGTGGGACTTGGGAGGGGGGAGTCTTTTTTTTTTTTTTTTAACTGCCAGGGCAGTGTACTAAATCTTGTTTCTTTATTACTTTATTACATAAACATTGCTAAATTTAAATACTATCTTTTTTCCTTTCAATCAAAAGGTAGCTGCATGAGTATATGTGTAAGAAGTCCAACTTTGAAGCAGTCTCTAAGGAAGGAAAAGTGTGTTATTTGCCTGACAAATTCACTTAATGTTATATCCTTTTAAGAAAACTTTTTTTTTTTTTTTTCTTCCTCTCCTTCCCCTCTCTCTCTAATTTGAGATGGGATCTTAAGAGCAGCAGTCCGTTAACTCCTAACCTTCAGGTTGACAAGGGAAAGGAAAGTGGCAACACGCTTGGGCCTCGGCTTTGTCGGGTGCGAAGATGCTCAACTGCTTCGGGCCAGCTGCGTGTGGGGCCCCCCCTGGTCCCGGAGTAAGCTGCAGGAATAACATGGGGGGATAACGTGGCAGTGGGGAGCTGCCGTCCCACGCAGAGCCCTCCGTGATGCTTCCTCCAGCCTCAGCTGCTCCGTGGGCCTGCGCGGAACAGCCTGTTGGAAAACGGCATCTGGAGCGTGCTGTGCTCGGCGCAGAGATCGCGGCTCTCCAGCAATGCTGCCGCTGGCTTATGTTCCTCCATGTATATCTGTATATATCTCCATGTATATCTGTACTGTGCAGCTGCCCTTTCCAGGCAAGTCCCCCTTTCGCGCGTGGGAGATGCCCCTCACGTGAGCTGTTTGATCAAGTAAGCTGGTGGTGTAACGTTAGTAACCTGTTCGGTGCTTTGTAAGAGCACATCAACCAAAGCAAATGATCTATCTCCATGCTTGAATAGCCAGTGCTTAATCCATGATTGTATTCCTGGTTTTCAGATAATATTTAGGGAAGTCTGTTCTCTGATTTTAGTTTTCTAGGAAGGCCTTGTTCACGTGCTCCTAGAAATAGTAGCGTCGCAGTCGTCTTTCTTGTGCGATCACTCCTTTCATAGCCAAGGATTTCAGTCCAGACTCAGCAGGAAATAAGTCTCTGGGTGAAGGACATGTTGTGAAAAGCCTCAGCTTAGATTTTGTGTATTTCTGGAGTCGGCTGTTGTTCATCCAGGTGTCTGTCTCCCATAGATTTGCAATACCTTTGCAATAATGTTGCTGGCACGTACTGAACTGGTTGTAGGTTGTCACTGCTGGCCCTGGATCGAGAGTCTTTCAGTTACTGTAAGCCAGCGCTTTATGGGACAGTCAGGGCTTGTGGCAGATGCATCGTTTTGATCCTCTTCAGGAGTCAGACTAGGTAGACCAGGACGCTGGAGTCTGGAGGTCTGTCACAAATGGAGCACTTGAGAATAGAGCAAGCTGAAAGTAGAGATTTTTCTATCTGTTCCTCTGTCCTGCTCTACTTGCATTCTATTCAGGACATGAACTGTTCAAGTTTTCTGCAACTAAAAACATGTCTTTTTATGGTTTACTGGAAGCTTGAGTATTGTTTCCTTAAATGTTCAATTAGATAATTAAAGTGATTTATAGGTGAAGAATTATTTCATGCAGAGCTGAGCTGATGTTGCAGTTCGGTGAACGCCTTTTGTCAGCTCTGCAAGTGATGATCTTGCCCCTCTGCTGTTTGTTTCATCTTGCATTTCTCCAGCACTGGGGATGGTGATGTTGCTGTCTTTAATGCTCTTCTGTTTTGTCTTGTACCAATGGCCTCAACTGCTGGCTTGAAACAGCTTCTTTTTCCTCCAGCACCACTCTCATTTTGGGTTTGAAAGCTGTCTGTTTCTGCCTATTTTCCTTCTCACTCACGTTATATTTAACAATAAATGCTCATCCCGTGATTGTGTTGTTTTTTCCTAGCTGCTGAAGCTGAGTTTAAACAAGCAGCTTTCTCTTCATGCTCGGGAAGAGGAGGTGTCAAAGCTGCAGCTAGATGTTTGTGCTGTATCTTCGTTACTGACCCGAGGATCTTTACCCACCTGGGCTCGATGCAATGCACTTGGGTCATTGCCTTCCCCCTGCCCCCATACTTTTGATTTATTGCTAAAATATCAGAAACAGGATTTTGTTGTGTTTTATTGTTTGTGGCTATTGAGTTGCTAGTAAGTAAGGGTTGTTAGCAGCCAGGAGAAGCTAAGAAGAAAACTATCAAAGAGCTTGAGAGCTCTGAGCCCTTTGCTCGGGCGGTGGCTTCTGGTTGCTGTTCGAGCCGCTTTTTTTCGCCCCAAACTTACCTTCACCAAAACAGTGTGTTTTGTTGCGTTTGAGCTGTTTTGTGTTTTGAGTTCCCAATTCCTCTTTCTGCTTTTAAAAAGTCGATTATGGTGCCTGTTTTCAAATTGTGGTATTTTCTTGGAAAGATTAGATTGTACCTATATGACAGAGCTCAGTGCTTTAGTGCAGTGTAATTGGGGAAATACTAAACGATGCTGACCTCATTTCCTTTAGAACAATGAAAATTAATAGTTTCACGTTTTATTAGGCTGATATTCCAGATGTAGTGTACATTTAATTAAGTGTAGTTTCCTTTTGGTTATGGTATGTGTATCTGCTTTTTGTCGCAAATTCTTTCTAGTTTTACAGTTTTCCACATGTTTTCTTTCACCATTTATGATTTTTTCAAAGCAGAGCTATAAGGATTTAAATCACTTTAGCATGCAGCAAAACAGTTCCCATTCAAACAATAAACGCCATTTTAAAAAGCCTTTAGATCTTCTGTCACTTCATAAATATAAATGTATAAAAACATTATGCAGTTGTAGTGCCCACCTGCTAATTAAATGCAGATTTCCTCAAACTTGTTTTAAAATCTGCTTATTTGTTTCAACTCTGTCTCTGTTCAGAATACATATGGCCCTTGTGAAACTAATTATGCTTACGGAGCAGCTGTTAAATTTAGTGCAACTAATTTTATCCAATATTTTACATTTTAATTGATTACCTGTGAAGAAATTAGCAAATTAACACTTATTGCACAGTAACTGAATGGGCTTTTATGGAGACTTTCAATTTTTACAAGTGGACTAAGTGTTGATGGAATAAAGACATTTCTTAGGATTTTAGATAGGAAAGTTATTGGCGAGCCTTGATTATCTGGTGTGAGAATTTAGGGATCCAAGTGATGCCAAGCATCTGTGTGTTCTGTAACTTAGACATGAAAAGCAGATTGGAAAGTAATAGCTTTTCACAGAATTTCGGTAACATATGGGCTTATCTGGATCTAAGGGCTCTTTGAAGAGCTTTGAACTTGACTAAATGACTTAACCTTTGGCTCGGTGGGTGGGTGGGTGCTGGGGGAAGGGGTGCGTGTTCGGCCGGGTGCTCCGGCTCCGCGCTGGCTTCTCCTCCGGTGCTTCCATAATTTGAACGCTTTGGGACTTGCTTGACTAGTAATAATTGGCATTTTTTTCTTTTTATTTTTCTTCATTGCTAAAATAGAAAGCCTTTATTCTCTACTGGATCTTTGGCCTTTTATACTCGTCTTTCTGAAGGCTTCTTGGCTCAGATGACTTGTTATAACTCCATAAAGTTATATCTTTATTTACTACTCCATACATAAATATATAAATACATTGATAGTGCTTCACAGTAAAATACTTGCAAATTCCGTTCTGCTACCCATGGAAATGTCATGTAACTTGTTATATACAAAGCACACTAAATTTGCTGCTCTAATTTTCACTGTAGGAAATTTTTTATTTCCAACGCTCAACTCCCAGCCTCAATTTGCAGTACACTTAAGGCAATATGATGCATCATTTTTCTTGCTGGTCTCTATCTTAATTTTTTAATTATCTGTGGTCATCGCATAGTAGTGAAAGGTCGGTGGCCTTGCACCCGCGCTTGTCAGATCTGATCTAAATGCTGAGATTTGATTTCATCATTCAAATTCTGCAGCCAATGCAGAAAAGTGGATGTTGGAAAATGAATGTTAAGTTTTTCCTCAGAAGGAAGAGAGTCAGAAGAAAGAGCATAAAAATGAGGTAGATGGTCATGCACACTGCAGAGTCAAAGACCTGAAGCTGAAAGCACTCCAGACTTGCCTTTAAATATTAAAGCTTGATTTTTGCTTTGGCATCTCCAGAATGATAGGTGTTAGTGTTGTCACTGTTTCCCAGTGGTTTCAGACAGACCAGGTCAAATGAGGAATTGTTGCTTATTCCCGGGGTGCTCCCATTGTCACCTGGCTGAACCTTGCCTGTGGTGTTGCACAATTATGCTTGAATTATATTAACTGGCAGATTTAATTCTCCTGCAATACAGGAGAGTTTGGAGCCTCCCTCAAGATGGGAGGAAAATTAGGTGGGTTTTAGATACCAAGGGTCTTGGAGCAGGTGGAATTGAAGTGGTAGTTTGTGTCAGGAGTGCTTACCAGTAGTATAAAAACCCAGCATAAGTGTGATTTTTGCCTGTATACGCACACTGTGTATCTCTTATGTGTATGTTTTGTGGGAGGGGGTAATGTAACTGACTTGTGTTAAAACTAAACCCCCTGCCCAAGGAGGATGCCCTGTGCTTTGGAACCAGGCTGTACTTTCGCGGTTCTTCCCTTGTGGTTTTGGATATGTTTTTGTAGTCTCTTGTTGCCTTCCAAATACTTATTTGTGGCCTGTCAGTGTAAGGCATAGGGTACCTTTCTCTTGTTGCTGTGGATTAATCTCTTCAGCTTCACTTATTTAATGATTCTGAACTCTGATGACTGGATCAACTTGTACACTTCCTTTTTTCTATTTAATGTGTTTGACTTTCTTCTTTTAACCTCTTTGGAGATTACATCTTACTCTGTTTTTTGAATGACAAAGTGAGTCTCTTGGTTCATTCATTGGTCAGGCCCTCCTTAAGCTTTTAAGACTGAGGAAAACCAAACTTTAATTCATATATTTGTTTTCAGCTGAATGCAGGGAAAAACAATTTGTTGGCAAAAATCATTGCCCTTTTTTCCTAATTGTTCTACAGTTCCTGCTTGCCCCTTTGAGACTTGCTCTGCAAAGTCCCCCTGTTTTTCAGGACTTGCCATGTTTTCATAATCTGAAGAGGCAGATCATGCAGCTGAGGAAGCAGCGATGCAGGATTCGCCCTTAATTTCAGGGTAATTGTGGCTTCTGAGTTGGTCACTGCTAATCATCATTTCCTGTGGCGCTTCACCAGGAGCAGGAGCTCCCCCCAGAGCTGCTGTAGCCGAGGGCCAGAGGATTGGGCTCTTGGTGCCCCAGCGCTGCAGCTCTTGCAAGGTTTATGGCTGCTGCAGACTTCATTCTAGTCCAGTTTTAGAAGTATTGCTGACGGAAGTTATTTTTATCATGAGGTGCAATTGTTTGAGATTTATGTTGCAAATAGTCTTATTCTGCCATCTTATGTCTGTTATCTTAAGTACTGAGTCTCTGTGTTTTATTTCCACAAAGTGTCATAGAATTATATAATGCAACTCAACTTCTAAATCACTATACTAAACTCTTTTGTTAAGCATATAACTCTAAGAACTGACATGCTTTTTTTTCTTATGCTTGAGAAGTCCTGTACGACTATCTTTTTCCCCCACAGTGTAACAGAGTACTTAGAGTTTGAGATTCAGCTTAAATTCATTAATAAAATTGTATTTTGTGGTTGCCCAGGTTGGCTTGGCTTTTCTTCTGTTAGGCGACTGGCTTGTGAAGGAGGAATGTTAATACAAGGTAAACATTTTCCAAAATGATCCTGGCCCTGTGGCACTAGAGCACAGGGATTTGCTCCAAGTGCAGGAATTAGCTGGAGGATGCAAGTTTTGCTCGTGCCCTAGACACTAACGGGCCGGGTTGTTAGTTATTCCCCTCTCCTCTCCTCAATTTTTCCTTGTTCACTTGGTTCCTGTCCCTCCTTTCCTAATTCTGAAACTGTGGTTAGTACATTTGTCTGGATTCACAGAGTGGTAGTAATTGATATGTGTGGTATAGATACTCTTTGTGATCAGTATAAATAAATAACTAAAGCACAGCTTTATTTATAAACCTCGAAGGGTGAGCAATGCTTATTAATTGCTCTATGTTAGTGAGTTTTATTGAGTGCAAAAGAGCAAACATGAGAACAGGGACAAGCTCTGTAAGGAAGAAGTTTATCACTGTTTCTTGTTAGGAATACACGGTTGCTAATCTGAGGGAGCAAGTTTATTTTGTGTTTTTAAATGTCCTTTGGTGCTTAAATTATACCTGCAGTTTATTCCACTTAAGATGTGAACAGATGGGAGTCTAACACTGGGACATCCACCTGGTCTAGGTGGAATTTGTGGTTCCTTGCAATTGCAAAATGTAGTTGGAAAGCAGCAGTTTGGATCAGGGCTGTGAAGGTCCAAGCTTTCCAGGCACGGGCAGCGCTGGCTCCTTGGGCATCCCTCGCACACGGGGAGCGGCGAGGCGCTGGCTCGCTCCGGAGGGCACCGCGCATCCCTGCCTGCGCCCAGCAGCCCGCGGCTGCGGATCGGAGCGGCTCCTTTTTGATGCGGTGATGCAATAAAATCCATTTTGAGACAGAAAATGTTCCGTAGTTACTAATATACCACGCACTTAAGTGGTAATGTGATCCGTGCCCAAGAATAGGAGATATTGGGTTGCAGGAGATGCCATCTGCTGAAGGAAACGTAAGACGGGGGTTGTGACCCCCAGCCACGCTGAAGGGAATAGGGATGTTAACCCCAGAGCGCTGGACAAACTCCAGATTCAATAGCAACATTCTTCCCAAATTGAATTTATAGCTTCATCTGTGTGTGCTATTCTTTGCTGCTTATTCTGTTGCTGGGCTTTATTAAACAGTTGTTGCCTCTTACCTTGTGTGATCTTTTGTGTGTGAAGGCTTTTGGGGGTTTGCAGTCCAAGACATCAAATATTTTTTTTTTTTATGTTTAAAAAACATGCACACTCTAAAATGCTCTCAGTACTTAATGAAACCTTTTGCTGAGGCGCGTTCAGGACTTTTATGAATATGGGCAATGGAATAGGAACAAATGGAAGCCTGAATTGCTGTTTTCATAAATACGTGTTGTCCGTAGCTACTTTTTAAATGTTCGTTGCTAAATCTTTAATGATGGCACACAATAAATTTAAAAAAAATCTAAAAGAAATATGGGGTTCAGGAAAGGTTTTTTATGGCTGTGAACGTGAACATCATATTGTAATACTACTTGATCTTTTTTCACTCAAGTGTACAAGTAACTGCACCCATTTATTGCAGAGCAGTGGATAGATAACCTGATTGAGAAGAGCGGATCCTCTGGCCACATAGGAGCTTGTAGCTGTGAGCTTGGGGGACGTGCTCGCGGGCCTCCTGCACGCTGCGTTTCCAGCCTCAATTCCTTGTGAAAGGCTGGCGTAACGGCCAGTGCCGCGAGCCAAAGCTGCGGATTTGGCTGTGCGACTCCTACCATCTTGAACTTGTTGGCATGCGATCACTTTTATTGGTAACTCATTAATTATTTGACAAGTTAAATTGACTCGATTTAAAGAATTAACGTTCAGGAAAGAATTCCTGTCCTTCTCCGGTAGCTCTAATGATTGCTTTCTTCATACTTATTGTACGAGGACTCTGTAGGGCAGTGTAATTCATTTTGTATCCTTCCTCCTGAGACAGCACGCTTTGATTTCAGCAATGCCATTTTTTTTTTTTTAATGAGTGGGTAGCTTTTTATTTAAAAGCATTAAATTAATAATTCGAGAAATCTGTTTTCTAAATAGTTGGACTATATAACAAATTTAAATACAATGCCAGTGGAAAAATGTATGATTGCTAAATTTTAATACTGTGGATTTTGTGTAGATCACGATCAAGACCTCGTCAACGATCATATAGTCGAAGTAGTGAAAGATCTGGGCCTGTGAGAACTCATAGCGGGTCTCGTGAAAGAGAACGGCGTAAAGGCAGAGAGAAAGAAAAAGTAAGAGAGAAAGAGAAAGGCAAAGGAAAAGAGAAGGAGATATATGGCTCAAAGCTTGGGTAAGTGGAACGACAAATAATGTAACTATAGTACTATCAGGGAATGATTTTAGTGTTCTTCAACTTTTTTTTGGTAATTAATGGCTTTATAATACCTGATACTTTGTATAAATTTAATGGAATTATTTCAGATTTTTGGAATCCCATGATTCTTTGTATTTTTAAATCCTGAAATCTGTCATTATAGTAAAGTAAATGATGGTTTAATTTACCATTCATTTTTTCCCTTCCTTTGCAAATAATCTAAATGACTTGTCTTCAGTTGATTAATATTAATCATTTTCTAATGCATAATAACCACATTCAAAGGAGAACATGAGGCCTGCTGGGAGATAAGAGGACAATTTCCTGTGAAGGGATTGTTTTTCACTATGTTTGTTTGCTTGTTTATTTTTTTCTTCCAATTTGTAAGTTGACAAAAGTTTCTGCTGGGCTTCGTTTGTTAGTGCAGTCCTATCAGAAGTACTGGTTCTGAGTGATTGGTGGGCTGCCTTTCCAAATTCAGTCAGCCTAATTTTTACTCCAAATTTCTTGGACTGATTTTTGTTCTGCAGATTTCAGATAAGATAGTTTGTGTAGTTACCTCAGGCTTTACATATCTTGAGCTCCTGCAACCTTTACTGTGTTGTTGAGCCTTTCTGCATTTGTATGAATGGTTTGCAAGGGGAAAAGACACTGACATACTGAATATTCTTCATGAATTGCCCAGTGGTTGATTCCCTCTGAAATGTTTAATGGCTCCATGTAGAGCAGCATCCTGCACCCGTGTCATGGAGGTTTCTCACAGTTACTTGCTTGGTTATCTGCTGTGTTCACTGCTTAGTTCCCGAGATGACATTACCCATTTGTCTGTGGTTCTAGTCCTGATTATGTAGATCTGCAGGGTTAGTGGTTTAAATGCATTTTCCTGTTTGCAGTGCATAACAAACTGCTTGAAGCTTCTCGGGTAGTGTCTTGCATTCAAGATAAGAGACTTCTCCCTTTCTGCTAGTCCCTGTGGAGTTATTTGCCTGCTCTCCTTGCTGATATTTGCACTGGATGCTACTGAGAGCTTGGTGAAAATGGAGCCTCTGAGATGTTTGTGATGTCTCATGAGTCATAAATGAAACACCTGCTTCCTGTTTAGCTGGTGCTTGGATATATATTGGCATTTCTGGAAGACTTGAGGAGAAGTGTGAATGGGCAGCCAAAATTATTATTATTATTTTAATTAAAGTAGATTTTTTTTAGACCTCTGAAGAAGGAAGGAATCCAAGCACATAATGCTTGGGGTGGGTGAGCTTTTCTGGACTTCGTGTAGAAGCACATCTTAAATCATGCTGGCATATACTGTGGTGTTTTATTAGCGTACTGCCTGCCTTTATGTCCTTTTATAATAAAGATCAATATGAGGTTGCTGTCGGAGGAACTTGGAAGCACCCAGAGTTTTTTTGGAAGCAAGCAATTTATTTACCTTTGTATTGTGAAATTACAGAGTTGCTTATCCTAAATCTGAAAACAAAATGCCCCATTTGGGTCCCTTCCAAGGTAATTAGGACAAAGAGTACAAGTGATAATCGCCACGTTTGATGAGCTTAGTCCCCTTCCACTGGAGCCAGGTCCTGCTGGGCAGCCTTTGCCACTGGGGCTCCTCCTTGGAGCGTTATTAGTCTGCAAAATGAAATATGCCCAGAACGGTGCTTGTACAATCTGCGCTTCATAAACTTTTCTGAGGGGGCTGTGTTTTCCAGTTTAATCAAAGGGTGATCAAAGTATATCTGTGCAGAGAATATGGATCGGAGAAGCTTTTTCCTTTTGCTGTGATTTGTCATTCTGTGGATTTAGACTGTATCAGCACCATGGTGCTGTTTGCTAAAGGCTTTGGGAAGTACCGCATCTCAGTGCCCAGAGAGGACAGCTCTTTGCTGCACTTGCTATTTGATTCTGAGCTTCTTAGTAGTTCAATATTAATGCAATATTAACTACACAATTAATGGTCTGCTGCGTGTTGTGTTCTGGACTCTAGTAAGAGGGAAGAAGTAACTCCCTGTTTTCCGTGCTGAATGTCCGTGTGTGTAGGAACAAGAAGAGTTGGTGCCGTCTTTGCCTGATGTAGGCACTAGGAAAATGGGTTAAAGTTGGATGTTTTATAGCTGTGTGTCTTTCCCCCCCCCGCCGTGGGGTTCCCTCAAACCTGCGAAGTTCCCAGCTTCCTTTGTAGCTCTCCCTTTTTCAAGGTACATGTCGTGCTGGTGCAGCGCCGAGTCGGGGCCAGGCCGCACCACGCCGGCTGCCCCGAGTCTGGAGTGTTTCTTTCTGGCCTTGGCCATCCATAGAGGACAGGAAAATAAACCTTCTGGAATACATACATTCATATACATTTGGAATGTATTTATTGAAAGCTGCTTTAAAGTGAAAATAAAATTCCCCTGAAGCCGAATTGTCTGAAAATGGACCATGCATTATCTCTGCCAGCTGATTTGGTGCTTCCAGCTTTGTGGAAAGGAAGGGATTTGGGACCAAAGCCCCAAAGTCCACTCCTTCCTTCCTTGGCACAGGCGTGTTGCTCGATAGCTCCAGCTCTTCGTGCAGTGACTGAGCTGGCGATATTGGGAGAGTTGGAGCGTGGGCTCCGTCTCTGGAAAGTCAGCACTTACTGCAGGGTACTTAGGTCTTTGTTAGTGCTTGCAAAAGGGAACAGCAGGAAGAGGAGGATGGTTTGATGAAGGTGCCCCCACTATGCCCCGCTATGGGAGAGGGTAACTCATGGACACTGTGAGCCGAGGTGCCTGGGGGAGCACAGATACTTTTGATCCCCTACTGTCCAGAAGGAACCGAGTATCACTTGCAAGCCAAAAGGTCCCAAAATCATCAGTGTTTTGTCAGAACTCAGCAGAAGACCCGTATTCCTGGAAACTCGTAAAACTGGGTAAATAACAGTTATAGGGAACTTGTATGGTGAGAAGTAGGAATCAAAACTCAAGAGCCTAAGAGCACTGACTGGGAATAATCTCGTACTGTGCTCTATAGGCCATCTGATATAAGTACATGTATTTCCACTGCCACTTCCCCAAATCTTCTCGTTCATTCTGGTCTTTAAAAGAGACCAAAGAAATGAAAGTGAAATAATGAATGAGACCCCTAAGCTTCAGTTAGTCTTCACTGTTTGAGTTTCTACTTGTAGCGTATGTATGAAGTCCAATATTTCAGTCTAAAAAAGTCCAGTCCAGCATGGATTAGCTCAAAAAAGCAATTCAGCCAGTTACTAAATCAGTTAAACCAAGTATTTTTGTCTTAATTTCCCCCCTTGTTTATGCTTTCTGCTGTGGGAAGGAAGCTTCAACTCTTCTCAAAGATGCAACGGTACTTCGTAAAACTATTGAAGCGATCGGAGACCTTGGGGAAGGCAGGATAGCTGCAGTTTAACTGCTTCTGGGCGCGGGCAGCCTTTGGTGTGGTTCTTGCTGCGGTTGCTGTGTGTTTTCTTACCTTCCCCATGAGGTGAAATCTCAGAATGGATTTTTGTGTTGTCAACACAGTGGTTGTCTGGTGTAAGTAGTTATTTATTTGGGACTTAGCCGAAGTGGAGGGTCCAAATGCCGTTCTCCCTCTCATAAAGAATAAATGTGTTTTATTTGCTCGTGCTAACTGCCATGTTAACTTGCTTCCCTGTGCTTGGGCTGGGAATGTTTCTAGATGTACAGGGAATGGCAGCTGCTGTTTTCAGGTCAGAGCAATTTTAAGTTCTTTAAAAACAGATACTTTCTTCACTGTAAAAGTATCAGAAGAGATTTCAGGTGAAAAACCTCCTGTCCTGGTCACGCTGGCTCGGCCTCCTTGGCATCCTTCATGCTGGGGAAGATTCCTTGGGGCCAAGCACTGAGCTTCTTGAATGTTGGATGAGCATCAGCTATTTCATGGAGACAGGCTGTGCTACAGGCATAGAAAAACAGCTGAGCTCTTTTGTTCTTGCAATCTGAAATGTTTTAAGGGATATACTATTTGTTCAGCCATTACAGAGAGATATTGTGGTAACAGCTGCTTTGAATTTAGGTTGGGAAGCTCATTTGCAGCATCTGACAGTACTTGGTGGGGGGGGAAAAAGTCTGAATGTTAAGAGTGGTCTACAAGCTCTGGAACAGTTTTGTATTCACTATGAAGGTAAGGCAGTGCACATCCAGCAAGCGTTCCAGCAGTATTCCATAAATATTCATAAACAAAAAGATGATCTGTCTTTCAGATTATCAGGTTTATTTCATTTTCAGTGGAAAATCTTTGTGTGGCAAAGCTGATGACAAGTGGGTAGCCAGAAATGTGCTTCACTCTTTATCCAAACACCGTAGCACTACCTGCTTTCCCCTCACATTCCAAGGGAGCTGAACTAATCCCTTGCTTTTGCTACTTCTCTCACTTTTGTCTCCTAATCTCATAGCTTGTTGCAGAGGTGGTTTGAATGCTGTTCGCTCTTTCTTTTATTTTGTATTTCTGTGGCAAAGCATGAGAGAAGGAGCTTTGCTGCCTGGAAGGATATCAAGTGGGGGGGAAAAAAAAAAAAGAAAAAAATCAATCAAGGGTATGGCTTTTTCTGCAGAGCAGTTGCCAGCGTTTCCAAAGTAAAAAGTACTCGCTTGGCCTTGCAGCCTTTTCTCTTTATCCCGTCCCAGAGGCTGAGTTTCAGATCAAACCTGCCTGTGAGTGAGAGCAGCGCCGGTGTCGCGGTGCGAGCCCGGCTGAGGAGATGCCGCCGGTGCTCGTGGCCGCGCTGGGACGCGCTGCGGCGCCCGCGCTCCTCCGCACGTCCCCCTTCCGAGATGCGCCAAGAGATCACACAGGAATCCGAGCTGGACCCGAGGAAGTGAGGACCAGTCCGTGTGCTGCAATGCGCTATCGCTTTCTGTCAGCTCTGCAAAATTTTGTAATATGTAGCAGACATCTGGTGTCTAGTTCTTACCAATAAGTTCTAGTCTAGTGATTTCTTTTATTAAATTTTTGGGTTCTGAAAAAAGGAGAACTTCAGATTTCCCCACCAGCACACAGTGGTTTATCAGCTCCTATATTTTGCTGCCCAATTTCCTATTTTTCTTCTGGCAGTTGCACTATTTTCCCCCCTGCAAAAGCAAATGTTATGTGACAGTGTACCCTCCGGGCAAAAAAAAAAAACCCCAAAATCTTCTTGGCTATTTGGTAAAACTGAGCTGCATGAAGTTCCAGAGGTGAACTTTTGCTTAAAAATAATCCTGAGAAACTGTTTTTTATTATAGAAGCCTTTCTTGTTGCAATACCTCCTGTCCCAGAAAAACAGGGTGAGACAGTGGTAGCTGATTATTGCTGAAGCTCTCACTCACTGCTAGCACAGTGCTTAGAAAAGCTAAATTATAGATAAGCAAAATAGCCTAATCCTGTAACATCATGAAGCAGCACCTGAGCTCTGCAGGAAGGTTCCTGTTGGAAGAGGTTCAAGTTTCAGTTCTTTCCAGTACTTTTTGGTGGCATCTCCAAGCAGATCTTGGCCCGTGTACCATTTTCCTCTCAAAATGAAGCAATTTTTTAGCATGCTTTCTCTGACATTATTTTACATATATGTCAGTTGTTTAATCTGGGCTTCTCTTGGATCAGACTAAAGCCAGGCTCCGGCTCATCGCAGAACGTAATTTTCATTTTGTGCACCTCTGGGACAGCTTCTTGTTGCTGTATTGGAGGCTCCGTTTCCAGACCTTCCCTCCCAGGTTTCTGTTGCTTTCAGAGCTTTCCCGTTTGGAAGCTCCGCTCTTTGCCGTGTGGGGTCCTAATTACTAAAACAGAACCAGCTGCCAGGTGCCCAAATCTGCGACACTAGGGACCTGTTAAAAATGCCCTAGGGACTGCTTAGGTGGGTTAGAAACATTCCCGAGGCTCCTGATTTGACAAGAGTATTTGGGCTCCAGCTTAGTCTTATGTACACAATGTGTTTTGGGGGGTTTTAATGCTTTAATTGTATTTTAATTGTATAGCTTTAAGTCCTTGTTCCTAATGCGTGTCCTTGCTACGATGGTGTGAAATACTTTCTCTAATATTTCTAAAAGTACTGGGTCTTTCTAGACTAGGCTGTTTCCAGTCTAATAATGTTGTGGTTCGACTGCACTATCAGCACTTGACTAGTTGTGGAAAGCTCTCTTGGTTGTTCGAAAACAGATTTATTCTTGCTCATGAGCTTTTGAAGTATGTTTAAAAAAAAAAATTAATCTCAGCTCTTCTCTTAAAGATTAGTGTGAACGGAAAGCAAGCTGTGTGCTGGTAATCTTCAGGTGTGGATGTTCGCAAAAATTAAGTCTTTTCTGGTAGTGATTTCCTTAAACAGAGAGTGAAACAGCTGCCGTGCTTTTGTACAGCAGCTGCTTATCAAGCAACCACACTGGTCTTCTCCTGATGCTTTTCTACTCCGTTTGGTTCAGAACAACGTGTGTAAGTGCTGTAGCCGACCCCTGTGGCCAGGCTTGTGAATGTGGCTGCTTAAATCCCAGCCGGTTTGGAGTGGAAAGTTCTGGAGTTCTGTGGGACGGGATTTTACTAATGGTCGTTCAGCGTTGAACGGGGACGGAAGCGCGAGACTTGCTAGTTTCAGTTACCCCCTCTAGGTCTGGTTTCTGCCTAGCTTCCGAAGGAGCAGAACCGTGCATCACTCCCAAAGCATTTTTGACAGGTTTTAATGGAGCGAGCGAAGAGTCGCCAAGAGGAGGGAAGCGCAGTGCCGCGCTCGAAGCAGGGAGCTGTGGTCATTCCCGACGCTTGGCATTGTTGGCCGTGCTCCTCGCGGGAGCGAGTCTGCACCTTCCGAAACAGTTTGGTAGGGATCATGGAGCTAAAAAGCCTGCGTCTAAAAAGACACTTTTTTTTTTTTTTTTTCCTTTTAACCCTGTATTTTAATTCTTTAAATTTCCTGAGCGCTTTCCATGGAGGGACCCCTTTTTGGTTGCGCTCGCCCAGTTTTTCTGCCCTAGCCTGGGCCTGGCCGGGCTCCATCAGTGCCCGCCACCACCCGCGGGTGCTGAACGCCCAGTGAGGACACGAGTGGGGAGCGTCGGACTCCTTGGGCTTCACCGGCAGCCAGGCGCTTGCAGAGCTCGCTGTGCTCCCTTCCTCGTGGTGCTTTCACTAATGCTAATTTTCTGCTATTTGCATACAGGTTATGGAGTTGTGCGGCGCAGAGCACGCTCAGAACCCCTTTAAAGTGTCTGCTCAGATCAAAGGCGGGCTGTGTGATAGCTGTTGTCTGACACCAAGCTGTGTGGTGTTGTTTTCATTAAACATTTATCATACTTCCAGTGTGACAGCAGGCAACTTTGTGCTGGGGTAACATGTTTTCATGCAAAATTTATTGAAAAAGACGAGATGTTGTAAAGAGATCTTGTTGCCTTTCACCAGTGGCGAAGGGTAAGTGTTTGATTGGGAAGAAAGGGACCTTAGCACGTTGTGGTGTTCGTTAAAGTGGAGAACTTCGAAGGGCTGTTTGCTTTCTGTAAGCAAATTAATGCATCTCAAATTGTGGCTTATTTTGAGAATTTTTACCCTGTCACTTCACATGAACTTTTTCTCATTTTTCTTAAGCTGCTTGTAACAATGGACCATTGTATTTCCAGAACAATAGCCATGGTTGGTATTTTAAAACAACTGCTGTTAACATGCTATTAGCAAATGTTACTAGTAGGGACTGCTCCATGCCAATGTTTTTTGTCTCTGTGCAAGCCACCAGACAGTCTTGAACTTCAGACTCTTTGCCATCAAAGTTGGGAATTAGAAGGGCAGCTTTTAAGTTACAAAGCACAGAATTTTGACAAAATCTGAAAGGGAAGGTAGTGGCTTAGTCTGAAGTAGCATTTTGTTGATTAAATATTGCTCATATTAAGGAATACCTCTTTCTTGCAGTGATTTTGTTTGTTTCGAAGCACTTCTGTTGTAAAACGTTTTTCAGATTGAAAGCAGAGGGTTTGCCCTCTTCTTTAGAAAGCGGGATAGCCCAAGCGGCCCGAGGCTGTGCTTGTTTAGAGAAGTGACCATGATTAATAGAAAGTGACTATTAAGAAATAAATAGGCAAAGACAGAGAAAAGTGCCACAGTTCTGTTTCACTTAGCATTTTCTTAAGAGTGCTATGTAATATGTTTTTAATAGAATATTGGAATCTGTTTTTCAAGTTCTCTGTTTTCACTTGTATTGAAAAAATAGTCTCTTAGCAAGCCATGGATGGTGACTGGTGGTAACTTTTCTATTTTTGCAAGCAGAAACATGTTTCTGCTGTTTCACTGGAGTGTTTTTGTTCTCTCAGACTACTTTTAATGGATGTTGAAGGCCAGCTGAGATCAAAAGGATGATGCTGGTGCGGTTTTTCATTTCATTGCTAATAGCAAGGTGATAAACATATACCCTTTCCATTTCCTATTATTCAGTATTAAACTATCTCCTTTTATTTCTTTTAATTCTGAAGTTAGGAAAAACTTTTGGAGACTGATAAATATTTTTCTGGCTGTTAAAGTGTAAGGAAATAGGGTATTTTTATTAGAAAACAGTAAATAGTTACAATGCAGGAGGAATCTGCAACTACTTTTATTTTAGTGGTGAATAAAGTGCCCTGCCAGGTCAAAAAACAAAAAACACCCCTTTGCATCAAAGGGTACAGCAACAAAATAATGTATTTTTTGTAGTTCTGTATTCTGTCCTTTGCAGAGAGAGGATCTACTCCCAGATCTGCTGCTTGCGTGACCTTGAGAAGCTTTAAACCAGCAGCGAGGCAAAGCAGGAGGACGTGGGTCTCCCGGAGCCGCTCCTGTTTCCAAATGCCTTTTAATATGGCACTAGAACCTGAATGACGTTGGTATCTGGCTGTTCTGCCCCGTATTTTCTGTAGCCTCTTCACCTCAAATGATGTTGCTGTGGTCCTGACAGTCTCAGGATGCAAGGGAGGCAGTGCTGGCTGGGAAAAATAAACTCTTTTTATTAGACCAGCTGATGTAAGGGAGAAAAGAGGCTGTGAAACCTTCCCCAGCAGGCGCCAGGCTCGCCCCAGGTTGGGAGCAATTCCTCGGGGCGCATGCGACCATGAGAAGCAGTTAGACAATTTGAAGAACTAGTAGTTTATCTCTTTCCATACTGTCTATTGCAACAAGAGATGGCTCTCAAAACCAGTAAAATGCTCATGTTTATCTGATCCAATTATGCGCATGCTGGTTCCAGAATATAATCCCTGTAGTTGTTGGCCTAAGGTACTTGAGTTGGGTCTCTGTTCACTTACAAATGGGATTTTGTCGCACTGCAACTGATTTTGTCACTCTAAGATCTTCTCTTTAAAGTCTTTGTATGACAAGATACATTTATCAAGTAGCAGAAATGGGCAAATGCAGATTGATGCTCAGGGTGCTGCAGTGGCTTCTTAATTTGCTCTGCTCTCTCATCCACAACTTTTAAATATGTGAATGGTCTGTAGAACTAGACTGAAGAGCTACGTGTTGCGCAAGTACATTAAGTTTATTCTTTCTTTTGAAGGCTTAAATTGCAAAAATGGCACTCTTAAAGTTTTGACTTTAATAAAGAAGAAAGAACTGCTTCTGGGCTGAAGCCTTGCATGCCCTGTTTCAACCTTGGCCATGGTGGTGTTGAGTTATATGCACCCAAAAGTAGGTGCTTGTAATAAAAATCCCTTGTAGGGGAATGAATAGTGTCACTAGTAAAAGACTCTGTTGAAAAGTAGTGCGTATTGTGGCCATCTCCCATATTAAACCCAGTAATTTGTAGGAACTTCTTTAAAATCTGTATAGAACTAGAGTGTGTGTTTTGAAAGCTGGAAGTAAATTATTTCAGTACTGTGTTGGAAAATAATTTAAGTGCCTCTATGAGAGTTTTCTTTGTTCTTCTGTCAGGGGGGAAGAAAAAAATCTTTCCTTAATCCCAGTGTTTTTATTTTCAATGTCTGGACTAAATTATTTGGACTTTTAAACAGCTACAGTCCCACTGCTGAGAGGTTGCCATAAGAAAGCTTCAAGATGCTCGACAGTACTTGGTAGTCACAGTAATTTACTGCTGCTGCTTCTTGAAGAATAGCAGAGAGTGATCCTAAAAGTTCAGGACTAGTTGGTTCCCATTATGTGGCCAGGGGGATCTTTGCCAGCTCCATTGCTTTGGCTCCCTGCAGAGGGAGCTTTCGAGGATCCTGGGAGCTCTTTTTCCAGGAATGAAAAGGAAACAAAACTCTCCTCCTTTAGCTACTCATGCCAGGGGCACACGGGTCATCCTGGCCTCTGCCCAAAGACTGGGAAGTCACTTCTCTCCTGGCTTCCCCTGTCCGAGCTGGGAGCGAAGAGGTGTCTGTGTTATTCCTCCTTCCCGCCTGCCTATGCCCAGGAGCCGGGAGAGCTTTGCTGCCTGCACGGCGGGAACAGCCCTGGATGTCCTGGTTGGAAGGATTTTCCGTTCGGTTGGAAGGATTTTCCGTTCCTAGGAGTGACTTTTATAGTCCAGGCATTTGTAAAAGGAAACACTGAGAGCATCACTGTTAGGGAAGCGTGGTAGAACTTTGGCATGATCCAACATTAACGAAATCCAGCTGGCCAGCCTGCCAGGACTGTTTTGTTAGAAAACGCTTATTTTGGATGCTGGAGATGCCCAAAACGTAGACATGCGAAACACAGGTTATGGTAGCCAAAACTTCTGCAGTTGATTGTTTTAGGCTATTCTGAACTCAAGATTTGACTCTCTGTGAAATACTTAAATTTCTCATAATCAAAAAACAAAACAAGTTGCTCACCATGGAATGTGAGAGAGCAGGAGGTCCTCCCTGCCCGCGAGCCCCGGATGGGCAAGGAGGTGGCGATCACAATGTCTTCATTGCTGGTGCAGTCGGAGCGGAGGCCTGGGTTGCCCTCCCGTTCCCTGGGAGCTGACCTGTACTTCACTGCGGGTTCTTTTCCCGTCGGGACTTCAGCAGCAGGTGATTTATTGGGTCGCAACCTTTGCTTGAGCGTAGAGACGTTTTTTTAGCGAGCGGAGGGGGACAGTGCCCCAGTGCTCTTAAATTCTCTGTCACTGCAGCACTTCACACGCACGGCTGTCTTGGAAAGCTCTGTTTGGATGGAGTTATTTTCATGACAGCTTTCTTTCCCTCTAAGGATCCTGGTTTTAATACATGAAGTTCAGTGTGATGGGGTTTAGGGTCGTCTTGACTCGGTTGTCTGAAATACAGCCATATATAAAGGAACTGTTTGACAGCCAGTATAGCTGCAGCAGGTAAGTTTGTCCCGAGTTCACTTACACTTTTATTTCATAATTTATTTACAAGTTTTCTGATAACCTAAATGTCTTTTTTCCTAAATTTGTGCCATGTTCTTCATTCACTTCTGTTCAAATTCATTTTTGAGTTTTATTTGGCTTCCAGTTTTGAAATGCTAACAGCTTTCCTTTGTCTTCGTGTGATTAATTTAAGTTACAAAGTCATTCCTTCGGAGAAGTAAATGGAGTTCAGGGATTATGACAATGGGGAAGTTTCTGGAAAAGCATGTTTTAATTTAAATGAAAAAAATTGTGAAACAACTCCAAAGTGTTTTCCCAGTATAATTTAATTAAGAAACACACATCCATACAAAACAATGAAGAAAATAACATGCAGACACTGCTTTTGTGCAGCAGTCCTAGCGTATATATTACCTCTGCTCTATACAAATAAAATCTTTTTATTTTTTTCTGCAATCCTTACACTTCTGACTTGCTATTTTTAAAGCTGGTTCCTCCCAGAGCTGAGCAATGCTCAACTTGCTCGCTCCCTTGCTAGAGGAGGATTTTTACCTGCCTGCAAGATGATGGTTGGGCATCAACGCTTGTGTCCGTACAGATTTTGTAACTTATACTCCAGGAAGTCTTCTTTTTGGTGGAAAATTGAGTGCTTTTGATCAGTTGAGTGCCTTTGCTGGCAAAAAAGGTGCAGTGTTGAAAATGAGGCAGCTGAAGGGCCAAGCGAGGACGATTTCCTTCCAGCAGGAAGGTAGCCAAAGGCTAAGGGGAAGCGGGAAGAGTTTCCTCACGCCAAGGAAGGAAACTTACCTTCAGCCCAGATACGGGCTGCAGATTTGTTGCTGCTGTTTTGGCTGCATTCGCCTTGTTTTGTTTGCTAAAAATCCCTTTTTAAGTCTAGAAAGGATGGCACTTGCTTTCATAAGCTGAGAACACCAACTGTACTGAAGATTTCAAAGAACCCCTTGGGTCCGGGATGTGAATAGCTCTTACCCAGAGAGTCGCTGTCTCACTTCCACTCATTCTTCGAACAATCTTGCACTAGAGAGTAAGCATTGATGTGTTATCATTCTTTTTTTTTTAAATGTTAAGTTACTTTGGAAATGCTGGAAAAAGATTGCCAATGAATAAAATTTTTTGTGCAGGGCTGAAAATGTAGGGTCCTGTTCTTCCTCCTCCTTTTAGTATTTTCATTTTAAAAATATGTAAGTGTAGTTTAAGAACAAAAACATATTTCTGTAGTGGTTTGGATGCCTATATTAGCAACCGACAGGACAGCATCACTTTTGGGTTTCCTAACACTTGCCAGCACCAAAGAAGGAATAAGGAAAAAGTGAGAGGTTCAGTGTCCCAGTTCTGCAGCTCTGACTATCAAGTGGTGGCGCTTCTTGCAGTAGCATCCCTGCTAAATTCATGTACTATGTTGAGGAAATTATATTTTTCCGTATTTACCAGAATAGATTTTGGAATCCACTTGACGGCAGTATCTTCAAAGACGCACATTATTTTAAGCTGTTTAAAAATTTCAAAACTATACAGTCCTTAGAACCAGCAACCAGCATGAATGTCCTTTCACAACTCTAGTTAGCGTTATCTTGTCTTTTAATTGAACAGTTCCTTAACCATAGAGCGCTCCTCCCGCGAGGAGGAACCGCGGCTCCCTTCCACCGAGGCACCTTGCGTTGGAGAGCAGCTGCCCGTCCTTGTAACGGGCTCCCTTAATCTGGCTAGGAGGGAGCCAAACCGAATGCCGCGGAGCTGTGAAAATCCAGTTAGTGTGCGCTGTAATCTCTTTACTGGGTTTAAGTAGTTCGAGGAGCAGTCAGACACCCTGCAGATACTGAACTGCAGAGATAGAGTAATCGCCGTGCGGCCCCGCGTGGCGCCGAGGCGGCCCCGGCCCTCCGCGAGCGCTCGGGCAGCCACGGCAAGCGAACAAAAAGCCACTAAAGCCTTCCCTGAGTTGTTTTATTATGAAGCCAAAATTAACATTAAAATATTAAGCTGCTGCTGCCTCATCCGGTTTTTATGCATAAGGAATATTTTTTTTCTGGAGCTGAATTTACCTAGCATGGACACTAAAATATCTATCTGTTGAGGTTAGGAGGGGAAGGAGAAGCATCTTTGTTCAAGGAGACAGTATTTCTAATACCAACTTAGTCTTGGACCTTTCTCTGGGTATTTGGAGCTCCACAAGGGTAGTGAAAGATAAGTGAAGAAATATAAAGCTTTGAATGAGGAAAAGAAAGTGGTAATATTAGTAACAGTGTTTTGGTAAAGATACTTAATGAATTTGTCAAAAGAAAACAATTATGCAATTAGAGATCACTCTTTATAAAGGCAGAAGGAAAACCTGCATGTGCTTTTGACACGTACGTGCTTGTACATCTGTTACTGATGTTCAGGAAGCTGAAAAGAGGGTGAATTTGCTTTCCAGGCTCGTTCCATCCTTGGCACCTGGGCTTGCGGTGCCGAGCAGTCGCGCTCGGGAGCAGCAGCCTCTTCCCTTCGCTGTAGTGTCGAGGCAACGTGTGTATCTGTGTGGCCCTTTTGGTGCTGCAGGAGCTACAATTGCTCAGTAAAACAGGCAAAGCTGACAATAACTCTGAAAGAGGTAAATCTGTAAATACATTTTTAAATGAATGCTATAATTCTGTAGGATTTTCTTTGGTTCAAGGCAGAGCTTGTGGCCTTATTAAACATGAAGTGTGTGGTACTAAAGAGTCCTTGAGGTCAGAGATTTATGTTTTGGCCAGGTGAAGTGATTTTATTTATTTGCTTAATGCTGATATAGGCTATTGAGTAACTGGTTCTTCTAACCTGCCACCACACCCAGAGCACTCCAGCTTTTGGATGCTTCTAGCTGTTTTGCCCATTGGTAGGGGAGAGCCTCCAAAAGCTATTCCTTGAAGAGGGAAAGACCTAAAAAAATCAAGTAGTTCTGATCACTTGTAATTAATGTCATAAGCAAGTATTGCAGCTGATGTCAACAGGGCCCTGCCCTTGGATGTCCCTTCTGCCAGGGTCCAGAACTGGTGGGCTAAGCTGACCTGGCAGGACTTAGATGGGCGCAGCCAGAGCGGAGCAAGCAGAGCTTGGTTTTCTACTTCCATGCTGCTTCCATACAGCAAGCTGAAGTATTTCTGGAAAGTCTATGGATCCTTGTAGTTGTCTTGACTTCAGCATTTATTGGGGCATTATTTGTAGTGTTCAGATGTGTAAAGGAAAGACCTGCAAACTCTGTGAGTGACTTTCTGGGCAGAAATGGAAAGACCCATAGGACACATATTAGCTGTGCTTGTGATTCTCTTGGGTTCTGCCTTGCTCCTAATCTGCTTCCAAATGATGAAGTTCTTGTAAGCCAAAGCCCATTAAATGGTGAATTATGTTGGGAATGACTTTTTTTTTTTTTTTCTTCTGGATTGAAATCCAAAAAGCGAAGTCAGCCTCATCTCTCAAAGTGGATTAAGGAATTGATCAGGAAGGTCTGACTTTGCTGCTCAGATTGGAATCTTTTCAGGCTGCTTAATGGGATCATGTTCCAGCAAAGAGGCAGAAGGTGGTTGTGTGTGTTTTTTTGGGGGGTCAGTTCTTGTCAGGTTGGCATCACTGCGCTTTGAAAAATATTAAAGAAATACAATGTCTTTCTATGCAAGACTTTTTTTAATAGACTGTAATTGGTGAGTGCTTCTTGCAGTGGCTTGGTCAGCCTCTGAGGAAGAGTGAGAGGGCTCCGTTAAGTTCCCTAGATCTGCCTTCTCACCTCACCCTTTTCTTTACAAATTCTCTTGTGAGCATAAAAACCTTTCTTTTCTGACCATACTAAATGTTATTTAATAAATAATTTTGCCACAATCTCTGTATGAGGTTTTAGATGCTACTGCAGTGTTAGCTTCTATTTTAATTAATTTATGGCAGCTCCTCTCTCAGGGTGTTCTGTGGGCATGAAGTGAAAGCAGGAGTTTGTGTGTAGTGGAAGACATTAAATTGTATTAAATTGGTTAAAAAAAACTTTTCTATAGAGGAGGATGTAATATTAAAATCTGCCAAATTCATTAATAAAGAGATCTGTTTTCAAAAACAAAACAAATGTTAGGCCCCAATGCTTGCTAAAAGCTGTTTTTCATAAATTGTTTAGGTTTTAAAATAGATCTCTCCTACTAAGAAATAGCCTCACCAGTATTAAATGGGAACACTGCGGGACTGGCTCACTTATTTCAAAAAAGTACAGTTGAAAGCCTGTTTTATAAATGAAAAAAATCATAGAAGCAGAACGTTGGGTGTTCCACGTTCCAGCACAGTAAAAGCTTCTGAACAGTTTTCCCATCAACTTTTCTCCATCGTCCTGCTCTTCCTATTACACATGAGTTTGGACTGACATATTTTGGGTCTCGTTGCTGCACTGAAGCTGCTCGGCACCTTCCCCTTGCAGTGCCCAGTGAGGCTTTTGCTTCTCTTTGATGGTGGCGACGATGTGGAGATGCTACGACCCACATCTGTCCTCTGGCCTGCAAACCTGCTTGGGCCTCTGCGGGGAGCTTGATGCTTTTTCTGCTCTAATACATGTGCTGCTTTGCTTTTTAAGCCTTAAAGCTATAAAAACTCAGGGAGCTGCTGTTAATTCAGAAGTCTGGAAGCAAATTCAAATACCAGATTCTCCTTAAATGAAGCCCTTAATAGGTGAGGTCAAACATGATGCGTGCAGTTTTGGTGATAGCAGCCTGAAAGTTGCTGGCCTCTGCTCTGCTGTAATTTAGGCACCAGTCCATAGGCATTATCAGAAGTTGAAGGTACTGCTCTCTAGCAGGGAAAACCTTAAAGCTGTGAGTGTTTCCCTAATTTTTAAGTGTGGTAGCATATATGAAACATCACGGGTGATCTGTGGTGGAGTGGCAGCCAAAGCGAGCAGTAGTGGCATTTGCCACATTAACTTTTCTAGCAAACTCTGCTCTCCCTTCTCAGGCCACCACGCTCTGTCATCCTAACTTTTACTACGCTATAGATCAATTGTTTTGCCTACCACATCTTTCTAATGCCTCTCAGCCTCATACTTGTAGTTATTTCTGAAAATTATACCCAGCACTGTCTTAATAGCTTATTCTGAATAATGTAAACTTGTTCATTACAAATGTTACGTTTGAATAATGTAACTCTTATTTATAGGTTGTTCCTCCTGCCACTCTTACGAGAGAGAGGGTCTGACAAAGACTGCTTAGAGTATTTGACAAGTGAATTTAACATAAAATTATCACTAATGCAATACTAAAAGTTAAAAGACTTCAAGAGTTATAATCAAATAATACATTTACCCAGGCTCCTGCTGGGTGTAGCCTGTGCCAGGGGGATTTGCAAACTTTTTTCAAGATGATCAAGTTATTCAATCCACAGTGGACATCAGCTGCTGCTAATGATATCTTTGTAAGGAAGACTGTAGGAGAAGTTTAACGCCTCGCTAATATGATTTAAAGACTGCGTTTGAGCTGCTGGCGGTACAGGATTCGTTGCTGGTGTTTGAAGTTCTGTTGGGCGAGCATTGCACAACTGAAAAACATCAAAAAAGGTCAAAAGTGAAAATGCAAAGTGAAATTTCATCAAGTGGTTGGGCTGCCCGTGCGTCGCAGCTGGGGAGGCGGCTGGTGGGATTGCTGTGCCTGCCGCTGGCAGCCTGGCGTTTTTAAGAAGTAGCAACAGATACGGCCACGTTTTCCAAAGAGTTTTAAAATCTCTAGTGCCTTTTGCAATATCACTTAAAGAAGCTGTAAAACTTTGGCAGAGGAAGAGAAATGTCAGAGGCCGTAAGTAAGCTCTTCTGTTGTTCTGGGGAAGCCGCGTCCCTCGTTTCTGCTCTGCCACTCAGCCCACTAACCAGGATGACTCTGTCGTGGCCCTCACTCAGACTGTTGTCGTCTTTAGGAAAAATGAACTATCAAAATCTCCAACTGTTGAAAGCACAAATACAAGTAATAGTAAAATGACAAACATCTTAGTGCAAAGATGAAAATCTGGAACTTGTATATGGGCATGGAAGGGGGGGAAAGAATGGAAGAGTAGAAGTGGCTCTTCAAAGAGGAAATAAAATCCGGAGAAGCAACCAAGAGGTTGCACTGGAGTCTACTTCATCTTGAATATTTAGTATTACACATAAGAGGTTGCTTAATCACTGCACTCTAAAAATACTCCCTCTCTGTAATTGTCAAGATGCTCTCAAAATATCTCTTAAACACTCTGAAAGTTCTACTCCAAGTGTGACTGTGTCGCACCTGACGGAGATAAGTGACCGTGCGGCTCAGAAAGCAAAGCCTGCTCTGGGGAAAACTTTCTGTGATTACCAAGGCATGTTAAACGCATTCACATATGGATAATGGACACAGAGATACTTTTTGCAGTCAGTATCGGGAGAGACGTTTTGTGAACATATGACCTAATTTTAGCAGGGCAGTTTTCACATGTGAAACTGGTGGTATTTATTTTTGCCAGGAGAAATGTGTTTAGTTTTATATGCAGCATCATGCTTTCTTTTCCCCAGTCTGTTTTTAATCTGGTACTGTGTTTATGTAATGCAATAGAAATGTTGCTAACATGATTATGTTTTTACATCTTTTACATCTTATTAGCTTAAATACTGGGTACAATAAAATGGAAAACTATTTAAATGTTATGTTTAAGTGCTTGAGATAAGAGTTCTTGTAAATGAAATGTGATTACATTTCTGTAGTAGATCTTTTCTGTCTTTTAGGACTTTGTTTAGCTATGTAATTCTGTTGGGATTGCTGTTTGTAAGTTTTCGTTTTGGGATTGGTGTGTGTTTGTTTTTCTCCATATAAAATAATCACTGTTAAATACAAATTAGTGGTGAGCACCAATCTATTGAAAACTCAGTGATTTCTGTCTGTGAGAGAAAATCATTGCTGAATAGTTTTCTTTGCGATAACCAGTTTGAATTAAGCGTAATTCCCTAACATCACCTTGAATTTCCAGCTGGGTAACCCTGGCGTTCTTAAGCGTTTTGCATTTACCTAATGCTCTGGGCTATTTTCACTTAGCATGTATGGCAAACTGTGACTATCTTAAACCTGTCGATGATATGAATAACAATTGTTTGCTGATCTTCCCCTGTATCTCCCTGGGTAACCTGCAGTCTGCAAGGGCTGAGTAAGTGGCAGATAGCTTTTGTCATCTCTTATCCGAGCTGTACACTTGTAAGGAAGAGCAGGGATAATCGCCTAAATCTAATTAGGGGTTAAAAGAGGCCATGACTGTGATGTGGCAGGGAGACACCTTACTGTATCAATCCTGTTTGCATTAGAAAAATAAGGTTGTCATATTGATTATTCAAATGAGCTTGTATTGGCCATGGCTCAATGACTTGTACTGCAGCTGAAGCACTCGAAGGTCCCAGCTTTTCAGAGAAGACCTATGCTTGCAGCATATATTATGTGGTGTCTTGTTTGCTAATTTAGGGGTTTTAAAACTAAGACTGAGAGTTTTATCATGAGAATTAAGGGTTTAAGTGACCATCAGAAAATGAAATTGAGCTCTCACAAGTGATATTTGTGATTGCTGAAAGCTATTAAATGAAGACCAATAAATTTGCTTTAGATCTTTTATGGAAAAATCAGTATTGGAGTGAACAGATCTTGCAGTGCTCTGTTTGTGCACTAATTGATGTTTAGTTCAAAGTCAAACGGAGCTAAAACGAGCAAAGCAATTGCATTCAGAGCAGTTCCATGTTCAAGGGATAGTCAGCTCCCTTGGCTATGAATTTGAGGTCTAGATTTTTGAAATTTAAAAATCTACCTGGGATCTACTTACCCTGAGGGCTGCAGTGGGGAAGGGCTCGGTTCTGTGGCCAAAGAACAGGCATCGTTTCTGCCACTTAATCTTCCTTTTGTTGTTGTTTCAGGATCTGACAGATGCTTTGATGTTGCTACTTTAGTTCCAGTCAGCTAAGTCACCTTTTGGTGAAGCTTAATAACAATAAGCACTTACCTCATAAACCCTTTATGGTAAGGATCTTATGATAAAGATATGAAAATATTCATGTAAGACATTGCATCGCTAAGATATTAGGAGGGTCTTTGGAGTAGTGATGATGCTGTCTCTTCTCTAAGAAAAGCAGGAATTCCTAGAACTTGGGAAACTTCTGCACACGTGGTTTCTGGATGAGGGGTTTTGTGGGGATGACTTCCTAAACAGCATCTTATGGTTTGCCCTGCTAAAGGATTTCCTAAAAACAGTAAGACGGGTACTCTAGTTACAGGGTTATAGTTCCCCGTGTGGGTGGCATTGCGCGCGAGGGCAGTGACGTCTCATGTCACCGCCCCAAACCATCTGCCTTGCTTTGCTCGAAGGTTAGTGCTTTAATGCAAAGCAGCCCCGATCTGGGCCTGCCCTCGGCCGTCGGGCTGTCGTGGCTCAGGAAGCCCTTCGGGAGCAGCCGGGCACGCGGCGAGCGGATGCTGCAGGGGGTAACGTCGTTCCCACCGCCCGCTTGGGCGTCTTTCACCTACGCGGCGGCCGTCCTGGTGAACCCCAGCTTGTCTCCCCTGCTGAACATTGCAACCAAGGTGAACTGAAACAGGTATAGGTTAAGAAAGAAGTGTACAGATAAAAAGGGAGTCGTGTTACGGACATCAGGCACCCATCTCGGATGTGGTTTCTTGTCTTTCCTGGGGGGAAAAGGTTGCTGATAATCTCAAGTGGCTTCATCAGAGCCCTTGCTTCGTGATCCTACGTGGCTGCTCTTCCTTAGATAGGTCGGCAGCTTGAGGGGTTAATAGAGCTGCCGTTCTTGAAGTTAGAAGCATTTTTTGGCTAAAGTAGTTGGTCCCCCTGATCACTGAGACTGCCTGGTCTGTGAATTACGGCTGTCGAGGGATAAGACAATTTGTTCAGGAGCTGTTTTCACCACTTTTCAAAATATTTTCAGGTAGAAAAAGTACCGGTTTGAATCCCTGAGCTCTAAATTGTTTGAGGTCCAAGTTTCCATGGTGACTGCCATGTTTACAGTGCTCAGCTTTTTCTGCAGTCTCTTGGCTGTATCAGAAAATAACCTTTGAGAGAAAACTTGGCTGTGGACGTGTTTTATGTTTTTGTCTTTTCTCCTAATTTTGGTCCACTTGGTGTCAAATCAGTAGTGTGAGATACTCATTATTTTAATTTCATTGAAGGAATGCCAAAATACAAAATAATGCCCAGCGAGCGCTGTGCTCCCGGCCTCAGCTGGCCGCGGCGCGGCAGCCGCTCTGGCTTGCAGAGCACGTCCGTGCCAATTCTGCGCTCGTTTCCACCAGAGACGTTCTGTTTGAAGTTCTGGGAATGATAAATGCCAAATTAAATACACGATGTTATAGTCTTTTATATCTAGCTAAAGGTTAGAAGTATGTTAGTGAGACTAAGCCTTTTGGAGAGCAAAATAAACAAAATCACCGCGCTACGGCAGCAAAGAGAGGCTTAGCAGCGGAGGGGAGACTTGTTGAAGAGTGTGATGCCCTAAGAGCCTCTGCTGCACCTCCGAGGGTGCCAGGGGTTTAGGCAACATAACGTCATAGGCTTCTTTCAGGTGTAAAATTTACTGTAAAAATGCAAGTTGTGATTTACTGGAGCGTGTGGAGCACAGAAACTCTGTTGTTTGCCTAACCTGCTGTAAAGTTTTCAATATCATATTTTAGGCAGTAGCAGTGTTGCCAACGTGGAGACAACAGCATCTTCAATACTTCTGTACTTGGGAGGTTTTTCTGAGAAACAGATATTTAATAAGCAAATAACCAAAAGCATAGTTTTAGCATGAATATAGTCAGTTCAAAAATAGTAATTATTGTTCCTTTACTCTATTTGAGCAGACAATAGCCGCAGTGTCATAGCGATGGTAAGTCCTTCAGCTCTGCTATTAACGAGCCTGTCCTGGGTTGTTCATGTTTGTGTGACAGGAGAGGCTTCCTCTTCCCGGGAGCCTCTCTGCGCGTGCAGATCTCCTGGTTTCCTCGCTCTTTGCCATTTGACCAGACTGATGAAGAGCTGTTGGAAAAAGGCATGATTTTTTTGAAGTAGGTTTGACTGTAAGAGTCATTTTGAAGAGTCTGCGATTGACACGAAATACTTGGATGCCCAAGTAGTGCTACTTTTCCAGAACAAGGAGTAATTTTCATCTCACGTACGTAGCCGTTCGGCTGACACGGGACATGTGCCAGGACTGCTGGGCCGTTCGTGGCTTTTACGTGGGCTGTGGCCTTGGGTTTCAGTGGCGTCTGAGTGAGCGCTCCCGTTGCCGCCGTCCTGCTCCGCTCGCGTTGCCGGCCGTGCAGAGCGCGCTTTGTGTTCCGTAGCGCGTAACGGGGCCTGAGGGCAGCCATGGGTGAGTGTTCTACCCCAGACTGGCATGGAATGAAAGAGTCAGTCCTTAACAAAAATGAGTATGTTCTGCTGATGCACGTATACAGGCATATAGTTTTTTCTTTTGTTAACGTGTTTTTAATTATAAGAACGTCTCTGTATTTAGACCCTCTGAAGAAGCTTCAGAAGTACAAAGAACAAAACGGAAGCTGGTGAGTCCGCTGGTGACTTGCAGTGTTTAGCTTTTCCTTTAAAGAAACTTTTCTTATAAAGAAACATTTGCGTCAGGGGTGTTAGAAGATGTACTCTGATTTGTAGTTGTGGATTATAGAGAGGATCAAAAAAATTCTCCATAAGGTATGCAAATAATGTAAAAACTTGTTTCACAAGATGGGCCCCTGAATTTCAGGACAATGATTTATGATTAAAAACATAACATAGCCTCAGTTGGATATTATTAGTGTGTTCCTTGTCATTGAGTGTGAGGAACAGACCTGGTATTGGACAAGAGTAATTCAGTGAAGAGATTAAAAGTAGGTATTGGCTTTGTGTGAACTGAGATCTATAGGGATCTAAAAAAGGGGAGGGGGGGAGATTAAGTGGTCTCTTTCTGACTTTAGTATGGAAGATTTAAATCATCACTCTTATAATCTTTCACAGCTTCAATAGTGTTTGTATCTGTAAAACATAATTGTAACATGCAGACGGTATCAGACTATATGGATTTTGGGCAAATGTATCAAGCTGTTTTACACAGCTTAGTGGAAAGTTTTTCTGCCAACAAACAAGTTAAATACTTAATGTGGGATCTTTTTTCTATTGTGTTTTCTCTATTTGGGAAGACTACATAATATGGAGTCTTCAAAAATAATTTGCAAATAATTGATACAGACGTATTTCATATTAACTTGTTTCATTTGAATATTACCCTTAGTAGTTGACTGTTTTCTGTTAAATATTTAATGAAGAACTAGGTGTTTCCATAAGTACACTTTTCATGGGCATTCACTGTATATTCTAAATTTATAATGAAAATAACCCAAGACCAACCCTTGCAAATACTGAGATATGTCAGAGATATATCTGCACAAGTATTTACCAAACACTGATACAGAATTTCAAGATGATGAACATGCAGAGATGGTTCTCTGAAAACAGAGGAACGGAGGGCTCCTTGTGTGCTCTGTGTGGGGGGTGGGGGGATTTTTCCTTTTTTTTGTTTTTTTTTTTTTCCCCCTCCTTTCTTTTTTTCTTTTTTTATCGACAGACCAAGGGCCTGAAGGAATAGAGGAAGTGAATGGACACCAATGTATCCAAATATCTCATTTTGCCTAAAAGCAAGTGCCGGCAGATAAATGCCCATAAAGGGATTTCTTTCTTAAGCCCCATGGATTTTTTTTGCAACTTTTTGTGCGAGTTAGAAATGAAAACCATTCATCTAGTGCCCCAAAGAAGGGCCTGATTGAATGGAATAACAGTGTAATGTACCATTGAAGGCAGGATTGAAAGTGATTATCTTGTTAACTCTTGACAGTTACCGCCAGCTTGAAATAGAACTGGCAGGCTTGATTTGCAAATGAATTAGAGCTTTTTCATTTTGTGCCAGGATCATCTTTTTATATTCTGATATGACAGATGCTATGTTCCGTGCTTTTGTTTCTCTTCAGTTTTATACTTGCAAATAAAAAACAAAAGATTATGATAGTAATTTTATTTGCATCTTTTCTCTGGGAGTTTATTCTTTGTGTGGAAGTTTTTAATCGTATATTTTCAAAAAATTTGTTTAAGAATAGTATTGTTTGTGCAGAATAAAATTTCATTAGTTTAAGTACAGTAGTAATTGGGTGAATGAGAAGGATTTGGAGGCTTTCAGAAAATGGAAAATTGATTGTACTTAAATTGTTGCAGTTTAGAGCATGCGTGCTTTGTCACCGATTTAAACTTAAATTTAATAGGCTTTAACACTGAGAGTTGAGTGCAGCTAAGGAAAACACAGCATTTTAAATATTTACCCTAAAAGTATGCTAATAGAAATACACGCGTAATTAGTTCCTGGCTTAATGCGGGCGAGTTGTGTTTATATTCTGTGGCCATCGGAACCCAGATGGCAAGGTGTTAGCTATGATAATTACCATGCACTCTCTCTGTGTTCCTCATTAACCTGTAGCACTCTTTACCAGTCCGGAGAGTTCCTCCCGTCGCGCGCGTGCCCGTGCGGGAGCCGCTTAGCATGCAGGGCTGTGCGCGCCGCCCGCCTTGCTGCTGCCTTCTAATCAGCTTTGCACGCCGAGACTAATTAGCAGCGCTTCCTCCTCCTCCTCATGTCCATTACCGAGATGTTTTCATACACTTTCACCTACAGGATGTGTTTTAATTGAATATCTACTAAATAATTTTGCAGAAAAGGTAAAATAGGCCAAAGTTGTCTAATTTATTTAAGGCTGCCCCGTAATCTGGTTAGCAGAGACAGTGACACTCCGAAGCCTGCAGCTTAATTGCTCTTGTTTGCTGGGAATTCAGACTTTGATTAACCAGGTTCCCCTGCTTCGGAAGGGAACCCTGCGCAGAGGGGAGGGATGGGGAAACCACATGAGTCCACACCAAGGGCTCCTGGGTGCTCCTACATGCCATGGGAAGCCTCACATTCCCATGAGGAAGAGCAGCCGCTGCCGAGGAGTCTCTGCGGGGTGTCTGTACATGCTCCTGGGGGAACCACGGCGGGAGCTTTTGGGGGTATCTGGGCTAGGAACCCTGTGGCGTCTCATCTGAGAAATACGGATGGAGAAAAAGGGGGTTTCTAGACTCGGTTCAAAAATATTGGTGTTGCCAACAGTAATTTTTTTTTTTTTTTTTCTCTATCTCCCTTTAGTTCCAGTGCTTATTTCAATTGCATAAGTACTTCGAATTTTACTCTGTGAGCTGTGGCTATATATATATATATTTTTTTTTCTCTTGAATATTTGATAAGGTCTCCTGGGTACTGATTTTTCTTTTCCCTAGAATAACATATTATGGAAATTGCTTCACCTTGTGTCCTGTTTCAAGCCCCTGGTTTTAGCATGATTCAATTTAGCTTCCATTATATTCCACTGAGTTCTTCAACAGTTTCTCCAAGTTATTCTGTGTGTGTTTGGGTGCGGGCAGGGGATAACTTCTGCTTTTCGTTCTGCTTCTGATAAATGATCTTTTTACAATCTTCTTGAATCTTTATTAAATTTGCATTCACCAGTAATTGACCCAACTTCTTACCATTCTTTTTCTGAGCAAAATAAATTGGGTATGAGCAGGGTGAAGGAGCCGTTGAACATAGTAATAACAACTTGAAGACTTACAGTCCAATTGCAGACCCTTTGGATCTGATATTAGGTAAGAACCAACAAACATTCCCATGGTTTCTAAAAATCAGGTTTTTTTTCCCTAGTAGTCAGAATGAAGGATTCGCCAGCTGTTTGCTCTCCTCCATGGGAGCTTGTTCTGCATGAAGGGTTAGGAAAAGAGTGGCACAAGGTCCCTAGTTCAACTGTATCTCATCTACCAAACTCTTATGAAAACAAAAAAACAAACAAAAAAACAAACAAAACAAAACAAAACAAAAAACAAAAAACAAAAAACAAAAAAAAAAAAAAAAAAAAAAAACAACCAAAAAGTCAGGTGAAGTGCTAGGCTGTGTTTTGTGCCATCAGGATAATGCTAAGGTTCCTGCCCTGTTTCATCTCTCCTATCCCCTCTTGTGTTTGGCATTGCATTACTATATCAAGGTCACTGTTGCAGTCTGTTTATTTTATTGTTTGTCTGTTGGATCTATCAGTGATGGGAGAAAAGCAGTGTTTTTAGTTATGAGATGCCAGAACTGTAAAAGCAATTTTCAAGAAACGGAGGTGTCTGCAGTACTGGGAATCTTGGTGCAGGCTGAAAGTACTAGATGCCATGTTTCAAGGATGTTGGTTTCCAGTGCTTTGCTTCACAGCGGCCATAGAGGTTTTGTATCTCACGTGTGCCACAAGACTCTGTTTTACTGTGTATCTTTTTCTAGTTTATTTTTGAAGCAATTTGAGTGCATAAATGCAGAATCCATTTAAATTAGTTAATAGGCTTAAGCAGTAATATTGTTTGGATACGTTACTACTTTACTTTCAAAACACTGAAATTTATTTCCTTTGTGCTTATATAAGAGAGGTAGGAGGAAATGGCTTTTTAAAGTTGTTTTTGCCTCTTTACTTTCATAGACTCCCTTTGACATAATTTCCACTTATGACCAAAAAATGATAAACTCTACTTTTCAGAATTTCCTTTTTAATTCGGAGAAGAAAAAGCATGGTGTTGGAGTTGAATGTGATTAATTTTTATTTCCACAGTGCCTAGTGAAAAGCTAAGCGCCTCTTAGCACATTAGCTTTGAGCAGACGACAGTCATCAGAAGCAGATAATTATCAAGCAAAGCAAAGGCCGTGATCAAATTCCAGACGCCAGTCTGTTGGAGCCCAGATGATATATGAAAAGAAAGGTCTAGAGCTAGCTGCCTGCTCCGCTGCTCCCACTGCTGTCGCCTTTGGTATAGCTGCGCTTAACAACTTGCTCACTGCTGTACGGGTGTGTTGGGCCATCGCAGACTCTTTGCCATTTGAAGCTCAAGAAGAGGAAGAGGGTGTGTTGAAGATAATAGCCTCCCTCATCTTCCTCCCTATCCTCTCTTTATATAGTTCCCAACATCTAAGGCCTGTTTTCATTCATTTCTGTCTTCTGTCCCTTTTCTCTCTTTAAGGGAGAGGAGGGGGAAGAGTCTAGACTGAGACACAAGTGGAGTTTGATGGGATGAGTTTGTCCCGTTTTTTTGTGCTCGTGATAGGTAAGCCAAGTAATGCAGTCTGGTTGGTGTTGCTTTAAAACCTGGAAAATAGTATCAAAATTGTAAATTTATACAAAAGATGACGTTCTTCAGATGCCTTACTGGCTTCTAAAATACTCAACAGACTGCCAGATGGGTGAGTTTGGTGATTTTAATAGTCCAGAGGAGAGGTTCTTTAAAGGTAGGTAACAGCAAGAGAAGATGATAGCTAATTAAGTGAACAGTAAAGGTAGCACCAGATAGAGTGGAGCAGCCAAGAGAAGTTCAAGATACTCTTCTTCAACAAGTGTGTGAAGTATGAAATATATTGAGTGTCACTTGATGAAGTTCATAAAGAGTCTCCGAAGACTCTTGAAGAGATTCAGCTGTTTCTTTTGAAGTTGTTCATATCGAATACAGGTGGGGGTTGATGGCATGCAGAAAGAAAATAGGAGGTGTGAGTGTTACTCAGAGCAGGATCTGTAGGGAGGACTGCAAGGTAGGAGTAACCTGTAGGAGCATGCTAACATGGGGGTAAAGAACAGCAAAAGATAAGGTTCCTCCAAGGACTTCTTTTATGATAAGGTTCTTCCAGGAAGAATGCTGGGACAAAAAAGGGGATACACTCTAAAATGGCATTTGATGGATTTTTGACAGTATTATTTGGTGTGCTTGTAGGATGGTCCGAGAAAACTGAGAACCGCAGAATGCGAACTAAAATAGTATGCTTTCAATTAATTTTAAAAAATTGCAGCCTGCTTCCAGTTTGTTGCCACTAATCTGAATAGCAGCACAAATTCCACTTGACTGACTGACTTGTCACTTGAATAGTGTTTGTTTGCTTTAAGAGTTTTACTGAGAGCTACTAAGAAGCTTAGCCTGGCTGCAGTCACCTGTCTTAGTGCTAAGTACAAAATACCTCTCTGAGATGAATCTGGTTTAGGTAACTTCACAGGAGTGACATTAATTTTATCCCTCATGTTGTAGACTGGTGTTAACATGGTAACATCTTGAAGACACTTTGCTCCAAATTGTTTTAAATAGCACAGGCTAAACAGGGTGCAAGTGTGGCACCGAGTTGCCTTATGTGGAGAGGAGAGGGGTGAAAATGAAAAGTCCTTTTCTTGCTGAGGAGGAGGAGGTGGAGATCATGATTTCCTTACAATCTAGATGACACTAATGCTAGATATAGTCTTATATTTCTTTGAGCGGAGGAAGTAGCATTCTCCATCTAGCACCGAGCTAAACGGAGAGACGTGGTGTGTGCTGAGGACCTCTTCTTGCTGGGGGTTGTGCCAGGCACTTGTCTTTTGTGCTTTTTCCTGTCAAAGCAGGTCCACGAGTGCAATGGAGCAATTGATGCCTCTTGTGATTAGCCTTTAGAAATCATCCTCTACTTACAGGACTTTTTTTTTTTTTTTTTTTTTTTTTTTTTTTTTTCTCTCCTTCCTGCAAGGCTTCATCTATGTGCTACACAGGAATTTGCTTCACTGGGAGCTAATGAAATGCCAAGAACAAATAAACATCGAGGAGTGCTAGAGACGCACGAGTGCCACATTGTTCTGTAATCGTATAGCAGTGTGTTGTATATCTAGCAGTGTAATATACAGCGGTGTAGAACTGAAAATACCCTGCAGTGTGAAATTCCTTCTGCCTGGATGCTGGTGGCCGTGGGATGAGACCTTGGATCCCAGTAGCGTCGGGCCAGGCAGCTCTTGCTTTGTGCCATGCAGCCCAGTCCCCCTCGCGCCCCATCCGCGCTGTCTTCTGCTGCTTCCAGGCCCCATCCTCATCCCCTTCCAGCCCTGTCCTGGGTCCCGTTGCTTCCAGATGGCTGGTTATCTGTGTCCTGCTTCTCCTTCCTCTCTCCCAGTGCCCTTCCTGAGCTGATGAAGGTCTGATGCCTTCTGCTCTAACTGGTGGCCCAAGGCTCCTCTTTCAGGACAAGGATCTGCCCGTGAGCAGTGGAAGAAGGACCCAGTGTATCCAAATGCACCGAGGGATTTGTTTAGCTTGCATGTGCAAAAAGCAAGTCTTGGTCCTATAATTCCTGGGTATGAAACTGCTGTAAGACCTTGCTATGATATATTATTTGGGATTTTTTTTTTCCAAATAGCTAACATAGGAATATTTTGAAGACAGTGCGTTATTCAGCTCCCTTGATTAATGGTTAGTTTTATACATGTATCTACTTTTATGAACATGAATATATGTCCAAGTTAAAATCAGAACTTTCAGCAAACACTGGTGAACGTTTCTGCTTGATCTTAGTCTATTGACAAAGCAACTAGCACTAATAAGTTACCGCTATCTCAATTAGTCACCTGCGTTATGGTTGCAAGTAACCCAAAAGCTGGCCACGCTTGTGTAATTGAATTCCTGCCTTGTTACAGGTCCCCTGTGGCCAGGATTCAAAGTTAGCTGCAGGGCTTTTGTCCAGCATCGCCAAAAGCTAAGGTTTGGGCGAGCACCACGAGTGTGTTGCTGGTCTTCATGTATGTAATGTAGGCTTTGAAAGTGCATATATGTCAGCTAGTATTTTACAGCACAAATTCTTAACTAAGCTGGGAGAGTGCAACTTCAGAACTTGTGTGATAGATGGAAAAAAAATGCAGGCATAAAACTAGATTTGCCTAATAAAACTAAAAATAAATGTCATGCATTGGAGATTTGGAAAGGTAAATGTATATTTAGGGGGGAACTATGTTGGCATAGTGTTGTTAAAACTCATTTTAGTAAGCCTGTGTAAAACATTATTACCAACTAATGATAGGAAATTAATATAACTTGCTTGTGATGCTCCTTTATAGGAGTGTTATTATATGGGATGGGCGTAAAACAGCTCTTGCCTTTTATTTGCAATGTTTTATGGTATTAAAGATTAATGTACTCGGTAATCATCTATGGCTAGTTTGTGCTTTAAAAGTCACTTTGAGTGCATTGTGATTGAGCTGTAGCAACAGCTCCTGTTTTTGCATAAGACAATATTTAAAATACACTATTAATGGAAGGCTTATTTGTGTGTGTGTGTGTATAAATACAGATATTTATTTTTAAGAAACAAGAAAGATAAAGTGATGCCATTGCTTCAGGAACTGTCACTGCCTGACAGATGCATGGCAGCCTCTGGCTGGAGAGAAGTTTTCATTGCAAGTGACAGGTGCCACAAGGTTTATTTAGGACAACCTCAACCTTGTCCTGGTTAGCTTGATAATGTTTGCCTTATGGATGTTCAACCACTGCATTTCCTGCGTTAGAGCCTTGTGTTACACCAATATTACTATCTGTGCTGCCTCAACTACAAATTGGATGAACAGCCAGTGACACTTTTTCAATATTATTACATTAAACCAAGTGGATTTTGATTGATAACCTAATATTCAACTAATGCAAAACATCAATCATGGCAAGTATATTAATTATTTAATATTGCAGTCTAATTCAGAAATCGATGTGCTGCATGAGGGGAAGGGAAACTCGCTGTTCCCAGAAGACTTAAGACAGGGGATGATTTAAAAAAAAAAAAAAAAAAAAAAAAAAAAAAACCCGGCTGTACTCCTGTGTGTTAGTTCGATACAAATCTTTATTCATTTGCCAATAATCTCTTCGCATTTTCCACTTCAGGACCATTTTTATCAGTTTTGAGGCCTATAATTGAATTAAGGCTGCTTTCAGCGAGGGCGGGCGGCGTTGGCGGCCGCCGCCGGAGTCACGGTGGGGACAGCGCGGGAGGCCGCTCGCGTCCTGCCTCCCAGCCAGGGCTGTTCCTGAAGGCCATTTCTATCTCCATAGCGTACAGACTTGAATTAAAACAAATAAATAAAAAGGCATAAGAAAAGTGCATCTTTGTCTGTGAGAAATTGTAAAAAAAAATGCAAAACCTGAAATTTCTCTTCAGAGCGTTCCTGAAAGCAGTCTGGAACTAGCTTTGCATGTGCTCTGCTTGTCTTTGAGACTGCAGTAGTGTTGGCTAGTGGCAACCCGGTGATAAAATATTGCCTTACATAGAATGAGGCTTTAAAATGAGTATTTGAAAGAAGCCTTTTTCAGTATTTAGTATTTAGTAAAATCCCATATTTTCTACCTGTCTTTATGTGCAACTTCACATTACAGTGTCCATTGCCCAGAGCAGAGGCTAGGAAGGTGGGCTCGCTCTCGCGCCACTTGCTGTCCTGGTGCAAAATCATTGGGTTTAGCCAAAGTGCTTCCTTAGAGCTCAAAAATTTGTTGAAATAGATTTTCCTACTCATACTTTTTTTCCTGCTACCTGACGTGAAAGGCGAGGCTGCGGCGTGCCCGCCGGGGCTGCCGGTGCCTCGGCGCCCAAGCGAGCCACCTCTGCGAGCGCCCGCAAAGCCTCGGGCTGCGGCAGCTGCAAAGCAGACCCGAGCGTGGATTCAATAAGACAGTGCAGAATTACATTTGTTTTATTAATTTCAATATGAAACAGTGGGATAACTATATAAAATATTTTTAAAAATGAATGTCATCTTGCATGGGTAAGTTTATAGCAATTGTAACGCAGGTAGAACCTGAGGCTTTAAATAATTCTGCAGTTATTCATTTAGATGATGGATGCTCTTTAAATATTTGCAATGGTTAAGGAATAAAAAATAAAAATTGTGCATACTCAAGAAATTACATGTTTTTGACAGTTCTGAGAAAACATAAATCATTGCAGACAAGGGTTTAGCAACTATTTAGAACTTTTGTTCTTCTGTTACAGGGACTCTGGAAACATCAAAGCTGGATTAGAACATCTGGTAAGTTTTAATTTTCTCTTGAACATTTGCATCATCTTTGATATCTGCATTCCAAATGAACACTTTTGAATGAGCTTTGAATACCTTGAATTGAGAAAGTCAACCATTTCCCAGAGGGTCAGCTTACTGTTATTATGTGAAGGCACTCACATTTTCATTTATCTTACCATTTCAAGGGAATTTTAATTTTTTTAAATTACTTTTTTTGATGTAGAGATAAAATAAAATGGGCTACAATCCTTGGATTGATGATTGCCTTAATTATAAACAAAAATTGTTTGGTGTCGGATTTTTTGGCATATCCTGATCTGAAAATAACAAACTTGTGATAAAAAAAAAAAAAAAAAAAAAAAAAAAAAAAAAAGAAAAGAAAGAAAAACCCACACATAATCAAATATTGCATGCATAAATATGGTATGTTTTAGTAATTTGAAGTCTTTGAAAGAAGTGCACAGCTTTGTTTTTTTTTCTGTTGTCTTTGCTTTATGAATAATGTATTGACTTAAATTCCATTCAGTGCAGCAATATAAAATAGTAATTGAGATGCAAAATATTTTTGGTTTAAGTAAACATATTCAAACCGCAAGTGATAGCAAGACATACTTAGCATTAAAAACTAATCAGTTGATCAAAACTGGAAAATACACAATATTGTCACAAGTCTGAAATTCATTTAGCTTAGAATGCTAGTATCAGCAATCATCAGAACATTAAGTAGTTCATCTGAACAGATTATTAAATCCCATTAAATCAAAATATTCACTGCTGATGGTACGTATACTTCTCTCAATATATCATGGAAAATGTTTAAATTCATGTTTAATTTTTCATATGACATCTAAATATAAACTGCTCTATATCACTATTAAAATAAAATTTCATCACAATCTAATGCATGCAGATTTTTAACAATTACTTTCCATTGTTGCTTTCCATTTTGGCAGTCATTTAGAAAATACCATTTATAGAGGCTTGTATACCAATATTTTGGATTAACAGCAGGAAGAAAGGAGGTATATTCTGGAATAGTTTCCTTTTCATAATGGTGGCAAATTAAATGCTCTTTTGCAACTAGTATTTTGCATTTGTAAATGGAACAAACACCTGCGTGTCAGGAGTAGTCCTTAGAATAGTTTGAGAATTAATCTTGTTTGCTGCTTTCAGAGGTATCTAGCATGCTAGTTGAATCGCTTAAATAAATTTTTAAGATGTTTCATTCCTGTGCCGATGTCAGGCTCTTGTAATCTGATGGGTTCGAGCAACGTTTCTAATGCATTATAAAGATGCTGTACTCCTGACAGATGACCGTGACTGGTCCTTTTTCTAAATTGGGAGTGCTGCGACGGCTGGAGCTGCAGGTCTGATTTATAACGTCCCCTCGGAGCGGCGGGGCCGCGAGGAAGAGGCTCCAGCTGCCCCCGGCTGGGCTGGGGGTGGTGCCCCAGGACTTGGGGGCACCGACGCGCTCGGTCTCGCTGGGGCTGCGGAAAGATGCTCCGTAAAGGAACGGGACCGAAAGTTCTTTGGCATGGGGGAATAAGACTTTGTCTTCATTGAATACGTTAGTTGACTCATATTTCTGTGAAATATCCATCAGAAACCTCCAGGCTCTTGAGCCTTTTTGCCTTTTCCCTGTAATCCTAGAACTTCTCTCCTGGGAATGGGTGCTTAAGCAACTCTGCTTTTTCATGGGAATGGGAATTTTGATGCCAAAGATTTTTTATCTCAGTGTTATGCAAGTTATTTTTGCATTCCCCATAAATTGTAGGGATAACCATCTGATTGCACTAAACTGTTGCCGTTTTCAGGTACTTGTAAGGAGCTTTTGGCCTTATTTTTTCCAAAGCTGCCAATGAAAGAAGAAGAGTCCTTATATTGTTTGGATTGACTGCATCCCATCGCAGTCACAGCGATAGTCTTTACCTGGCCTAGATGTTTGCATTACTTTTCTCTGCATGCCTGTGCTGTTCACAGGATTGTAGCCTCTTGTTTAAGTGCCCGTACAAGTAGCATCTGTCATCTAGTGTCTGGTTGCGCACATGATGAAATTAAATAAATTAGTATAACTACTACTTTTGAAAAAGTGCTAAGCACTTTACAAATTATAATTTGGAATTACTTTCAGGCTAAAAATAGATGCTTTAATGAGCAAAAGTGTTTGGAGAGCTTCATGCACCGTTGTTTCAGCAGGCGGGTTAGAGCTGGCCCTTCTTCCTGACCTTGGGTGCGGAGGAGAGCGGTCCGGCTGAGCAGCAGGTCTAAATTGCACTCCCGTGGGACCACAAATAGCTAAATCTACTCAGAAGCATTTTTTTTCAGTTAGTTAAAGGAGAATGAAACATAGATTTTAATGGGGAAAATGAGTTAGGTATTCCAAAAGTTTGGGTTATGATTTGCAAAATTATATTTAGCTAATTCCCTTTCTGAGTACAGATGTTGAGCAACTGTAGCAACCTTGGGATGGAAGATCACACATTTGCCACTGCAAGTGGCCCTGTCTTCTATTAATAGCTGTACTAAAAAAGCCCCTCAGAGCCATACGTGTGGTTTGCTCAGGAGAGGTATCTCGTTTGCGCCTTTGGGTAACATTTCAAAGCAATAACCTGCTTGTCCTTGTGGTCAAGCAGCAGAGTCTGTCCGCTTTAAATGATGAAGAGCAGCCTGTCATTAATAGCTTGTTTAGCCCATCAGTGGTTTGTGAGCAGCGAGTTGCTGCCTGCCGGCAGTGCCAGCGCTGCGTGCTGATCGATAACCAGCAGCAGGGGTGGGCAGAGCTGCTCCAAGCTGCCTCCTGTGCTGCTCGGAGCCCCGCTGCCCTCTGCTCCCGATCTGCCCGCGCGGAGGCAACACGTCTACCTGGCCATGCGTCTACACGGCCTCCGTCTGGGCTGCTCTTGGCTTATGCAAACATTTTCTACCAAACATCTGTCCAAAAAACCCTGCCTTTATCCCAAAAGCACTTGTACCTCTTCATCAGGTAGACCTGCGTTTTCTTTCTTGGCATGTGATTTTTGG
>VZSV01000051.1:1757803-1781512 GCA_013398735.1 Nothocercus julius
ATTCAGTCAGGTGCAAAACATATAATCAAAATAGCCATTTGCTTTTTAACTGATAGGAACATTTCATTAAGTTGTTGATGAGCTTTATGGCTTTATTGTTACACCAGGAGACTTGTCTCTTCTGTCAGGACCCTGAATTTCAATATTTTGGTTGCCTTTCCTTGCAGTTTTGATGCCGTGGCGATGCTCGGATAGCTGGAAGGAGCAGGAATGTCTGCCTGCCTGCCTGGAAAAGTTTCTTGGAGCTTTTGGCCAGGGCACAGACACTTTCCCTGGCTACGGTGCAGAGCAGCCCCTGCTTGTGCAGCCCTCCAGCATGCGCGTTGCGTTGGGCTGGTTCAGCTCTACTTCTCTCTTCATCATTAGCCACACTCTTCACACTCTTTCTGTGGCCTTTACATACATTAAAGGGAAAAATGCCTCCTCTGGCCTTTTTTTTTTTTTTTTTTTTTTTTTTTTTTTTTTTTGAGTAATGATTGCCCTTTCCTATTTAGCATGTTGCTTATGCTGTGGGTTTATTTATGGAAAGGCCAAAAACATCTGAGTGTTTGATAGACAGATATTGTTATTCTACGCTTTACATTATTTTTCTCCAATTATAACTTGTGTGCATTGCACATAAATGTCAGTCCTATGCAATTACCAAAGACTAGAATTTCTATTATGCTGCTTCCTATCTCAGTGCTGTAAGGGAATGTTTTAATAATCTGTATTGGTGGGTGTTGACCGGAGGTCCATAGAAGGATGTAAAATTTTTAGGAAATGGAATATGAACAGTTACTTGAGGTTAAAATGGTTTCTGATCCTTTTAGGCTGCTTATCTAAAATAAGGGAATAACAGGGCTTTTGCAGTAGAAAAATGATTTCTGCTTATAGCTGCTGGTAGTTCTCCACTGTGCTGCTTACAGATCGTAAGGCAGTTCCTCAAATTTTTGTCATAGTTTTCGTCTCCAAACTCTGTCTTTGATAAGAGTAGGAATGTAAAGCTGCAGTGTCAATAAAATATATATTTTTTGTGCTTCATGTTAGCTACTTGAACATTTTTGTATAGCTACTGTATATAACAGAAAGATAGTTTGGGGAAGGAAGTGAGCCTGGAAAAAAAAATGTATTTGTAAGGAAATAGCATCATCTTACTGAACAGAAATTTCCCAATTTATACATTCCCACAGAAATCCCAAATGATTCAGCTTTTGAAACAGGTGGCTCGGAAGGCTGGTCTTATTGTAGCCCATGTTTGAGTGTTTTGCTGATTGCTCATGTAAAAAGAAGCACCACCAAATTAGACAAAAATATCGTTTTAAGATCCAATAATCTAAGCTGATTTATTTCTGAAAAAATAGGGGCTTAACTCAAATAATGCCAGATAGGCTGCTTTGGTTTGAAAATTACTAGTTCTTATTATGAATTCTTCTCCTTGATATTTTATGGCAGAAAGTTTTTTATATGGGGAATAAAACATTGCTGTCTATCAATTTCAAATTGCCACCTTTCAGTTCCATTCTGTTTCCTTGCCTTATGTAAGACAAAGATGATCTTTACAGCATCTCAGTCTCATTTTATAGGTCCTATACTTCTGGGAGGTATTCCGTAATACAAATAACTTTATTTTCAGTTTCTTTTATCATTATTGTTGTCTTTTTCATCTCCTAATGATGAAAGGAGGACCAGAAAAGATGCAGTCATTGCTGTGCTAAACAAACATGTCGTGGTCCTTTTCTGAATGAGATCAAACTCCTTTTAAAGGATAGCTAGGGGTTGGGTTCTTTTTTCCTGTTGAGATAGATTTACTAGAACTGGGATGTATAATATTTCACATGAAGGCAGGCCACCGACGTACGGAATAGATTAAAATGAAATTATATACCTATGCTCTTTGCTTAATTTTTTTCATTTCTTCCTTGTCTTTTCTCATTATGGATATACGCTGAGCTCTCCGCTTAGCTGTCCCCAGTGATGCCTGCCCTGTTTTTCCCCGAGTTGATCCTGCCCTTCGAGAACACAATGAGGCAAGTGAGAAGTTCTCCAAGCTGCACTGCTTGGCAGTTTTCAGCATTGCGCTTTACCCTGCTCCGTGCTCTTGCCACTGGCTGTGGTTCAAGCTCCCGGTCCCCGGTACCCCTGAGTAACCTGCAGCAGCGGGCGCTGGAGCGGCCTCGCAGGGCGCGCTCGCCCCGCCACGGCTGCTGTTACCAAACCAGCCTCCCTCCTAGTACGAAGGAGCTGGGAATTGCTGGTGTCTTTCGTGCCCGCATTACTGCTTTTCTCATGCAGGGCTTAATTTAAAGATTTTGGAACTTCAGCATCAACTTATTTTGTCTTTCCAAGCTCCTGCGTCCGTGTATTAGAAGAGATTGAACAGATGCATGAGATGGGTTTTTCCATTTACTCTGTGCTCCCCTTGGCTCCGAGCTGCGTCCGTAACTTCAGGGGCCTCCAATCCAGACACACCAAGCCGAAGTCCCCTCTTGTGCTTGTTGCCATTTTGATGATTGCATTTTTGGGCATTTCCTGACTTACTTGGAGATTTGACAGTTTTGATACAAAAGAAGAAATAATCTTTTTTTTCTGGATGTTTCCTCCGCTTTGGAGCAGAAGGCCGGCCCGAGGCAGAGTCCTGCCCTGCACGGAGGCTGTGCCAGACCCGCGGTTGTGGTGGTGACACTGCGGCGTCGCTGGGACAGCCCCACTCTTCCAAACCTGCCTTTCCCAGGAGCTGTTAGCAAACTCTGTCTGCTGCAGGGGGTTCTGACCAACTCTGCGTGGATCCCCAGTTGTTTTGAGTAGCCAAAGAGCTAGGAAACCTACGTTTTGTTCTTTATTACTATACTTACGAAATTTTTTTTTTAGCTTGTCAGGTATGGGGAGGGGCTAAGTAAATATCTCTAGAAAATTGGCGGTTGGCTGGAAATAAAACAGGAGGAGGAAGGGTTTGCTTGGCTTTGAAAATCATCCGTGGGAATATCTAATATGTGTTTATTTGCTGAGTCTCCTGCGGCTGCTGCTTTGGCTTCGTTCTTTAGACTGGATTTTGACTGAGTGCCTCTGCGTCTAAGGACCCCTAAAGCCAGGGCGCTGACGCCCCGCCTGGGGAGATCCGTGTCTAGCAGAGCCGCGGGCCCGGCGCTGCTCTCAGGCGCCCTGCGAGGTTGTGGCAGTAGCACCCGAGAAGGACGGGGCCAGGGAGGGAGCAACGCAACAAGCGCCAACAAGCGGGGCTGCCAAGCTCGGGGATCTCGAGCTGCATCGTCTGCGAATGTAACCGTGCAGAGGCCGCTGCTGCGGCCAGGGGAAATTCTGGTTTGTATCAGTAAGTGGAAAATCTTTTCAATTATAGTCTTGCTCTATTTGTGTCAAACAAATCTGATATCCTAAAGCCCTTCTGCAAGTTTAGGGAAAAGCTTTAATGATTATTTCCGGCAGCACGTGTAATACATCTAAGCAGTGTCAGTCGTGTTTGCAGAGGGAAAACATGGCACTCAGGGGTTGTCACTCATGTCAATTAGTAGAATTGTACAAAACTTTAAGGCTTGCAGGGTTTGTATTTATCAAATGCAAAGATAAAACAAATTTGTGTAAAATACGTGCAAGTTGATCACCATCACATCAAGGTTTGTTAGGCTTTTTATTAGAGATGTCGTAAGAGAGATGAGTCCTGCAGTTAAATTATTCCCAACAAATATTGCCTTTAAAAAAAAAAAAAAAAAAGCTCCAAATTTCAAGTTATGAAACACTGGTATTAGCACAGTTGTTTTGTTAAAAATACTGTCTATGGAAGGTCCAGGATATAATCAAATGTTTGCTTGAAATATAGTAATTATTAATCACTGGAATATCTTTGAATATACACCTCAATTGCAAGCTTTTTAATGATTTAATTGTGCAAACTTGATTTGAAGAAGTTGTGTTTTCCTGTTTCTATCACTTCTGTCTTAAGGGGATGCTAATGGCAGTCCTAAAGCAGGCGCTAACCAATCTCTCCTCCGCTTTGCTGGCTGATGACACGGGACGTGTTTCCAACAGGCTGTTTTTGGATATACTTTATAGTGGAATAAGCTCGTTCCTGCCTTGAACCCTGTGTCTGTGATGCTGCCCCCATGGAAGGTGGTTTGGTCCTGTGCAGGCGCTACCTCTGCGTCCTTCCGGATTTACAAAATCTCCGTTACGCTTGCCGAGTGTTGCCGGTCATCTTGCATTACCTCGGTGTCTTTGCACGGCCCTATAGATAACAGATTTTGCCAGCTATTTTCCAGTTGCTGTTTTGGGATATTAATGCCTGTGTGTTTAATCTCTCTTGCGTGGAAGCTCCTTCCAATAGTGTCCAAAAGTGTTTTCTGCACCAATCATTTCTCCATTTTTCAGTTTCCTGTGGGCCTTCCTGGTGTGGGTCATTTAATGGCCTCCTAAATCGGGATGAGCCTCCTGTGCAGGCCTTCCTTGCATGCCTTGTTTAAGGCTTCTAATGGTGATTTTTGCGTTAATTCATTTCTGGCCATTTTCTGAGCGCTTTGACCTCCCGTTGGAGAAGCACTTTCTGACCTAAGCCAGTACCTGTAATTGAAGAAGAATTGCTCGTCCTCTGTCGAGGGGCTAATGACTCGTGGTGGGAAGGTCTAGGTTCTGCCAGCAGTTGTGGGGTAATTGAGCTGCCTCCATGCTGGACTAGCAGAAACAAACCTGTTCTTCACTGCCAAGTAGCTGCTGCAGCTACAAGTTGAGGTGACGCAAGGCAAAGGAGTAAGGAGAGAATTAACTCCCACGGCACGAAGAAACGCAGGTAGGAGGCTGTGTGCGCCTGCGCCCGTGGTAGGGCGGTACTGAGAGCACGCAGAGCTGACGAGGCGTTCGCGCTGTCGTTGCAGAGCCCGGCGGAGCAGGCCAAGGCCCGGCTGCAGCTCGTGCTGGAGGCGGCAGGTAAGCGCGGCCGCGCGCCCCGGGCCAGCCCGGCTCCCTCCGCTCGCCCTGCCGTGCCCCGCCGTGGCCTCCGAGCGGGAGCGGAGCCCGGCGCCCCGCTGCAGGCGGGGGGACCGGCTGCCGGGGGAGAACGGAGCTCCGGGCTTCGCGGGCTCTGCCTCTTGCTGCTGAGCCCTTGCTACTCAGAATTTCCTTTTTTTTTTTTCTTTTTTTTCCTTTTTCTCCTCTGTATTGTTGCATATATATGTATTTATTTAAGGTAGTAGAAATGCATGGAAACACATTTTGCACAGTGTTACCTTTGCCTGGGACCAGCAAGAAGAAAAGCAAGGTGCCCGCTGTATCTGACCAACTCTTTTGAATTTTGACACCTTCAGTTTAACTAAGAATTGGAGGGTTTCCGTGTTTTCCCTTTGGGCCTTACGCCCTGTGGGAAGGGCCTGGGTCTCGGCACGATGGTGCAGCGGGCTTCTCCCCCGCACGGGCCGCGATGCTCTTGGGCTCCACGTTGGAGTCGAGCAGCCAGGATCACCCTGACGCTACAGTCGCAGCATGATGAATGCATAAGCACGTGATGAGTAACGACGTGTCTGTATCCATAAAACATGCACTGGGCTTTAGAGGCTTTCAGATATCTTAAAATCATTTAAAATAATCATTTACCGCTCCATAATGTTAGCCTGGATTAGTGTTTGTAATTAATTTCTATACCTTCTCTTCCCTATTTTCACTTTCCCATTAAAACTTTGTTGGTTTATCCTTAAAAATGAAAATTTGCAGCATGTCATACAGGCAGTAATAAATACTTATTTGCAGTAGCTTTGGGTCCTTAGCTCAGCTTTAGGTTCTAGTATTTGTATTCTTAATTTATAAATGGCTATTTCCCAGATGGATCATTTTTTATTAATTTTTTTTTCTCTTCTGGAAACCTTTTGTTTGAAAGGGAAATGCATCTTCTGATATTTCTGCATTTCTTTTTTCAAAAATGCATCTAGACCTTTATATTTGACAGCTTCAAATGCCTTCATTGTTCTCCATAACTTTTAATAAATCTTTGAAGCATATAATTATAAAATAGATATGACAGCACAGACCAAAAAAAGCACGATTTGTTTATACTACTCACATCTGTCACACCTCATTTTTTAATTTAACACCTGGGAAATGTATAAAAGATATCTGTGAGTTATATATCATCATGACCTGGGTCCCGGAAATTTCCAAAAACATTTAAAATGCCTGTGACACTTTTTAATTTAAAATTTCACAATTGGACTCTCAAACTTAGATTGAAGGTGCAAACTGGTCATAAATAACTCGAGATGTAATCTGTTTGTTTCTCTTAACAATTCAAATATAGAAAAAAGTTCTGTTCTGATTTTATTTAAGTGCTGGTAATCTTATGCATTTATGAGATGATCCTCTGCTCCCTCTGTCAATCTTGTTTTTAACTAATTAAATTGAATTTTTATTAGATTGATGCAATGACAATTTTGGTAATTTTAATATTTTTTTTTCTGTGTTTATGCATTGCAAAATAAGCAAGTGTCTTTACATTAAAATAAGTAGATAAATAAAACCAGAACATCACTGAGCATGTGTTTTCAGCAGAAACATATCTCTCATTCTGGTAATATAAAATTGTTTTAAAGGCATTACTTTTTATACTAAGTTGTTGATTTGACTTTTTAGAATAATAATCGCTCAACAGTTGAGAACCAGATTCTAACTTGATTTTCAGTGGTATTTTTGTGTTGTTTTCGTATTTATATGTTATGTTGAATAATAGCTAAGTATTGTAGGAAATGTATCTTTCCATTATTTGGGGGTGAAAAACAAAACCTGTGCCACGTTTGTATTGTCTCAGTGTTAATGGTTGCTGATAACACCGTTCTCTTTTCGAGACATGGACAACAAAACAGTTTCTTCTTAACAGCTCAAAATGACCGTTGAGCGCTGGTGGGGCCTTTGGGAAGGTCGCGTCTTCGTTCATCTCTATCAAAATGCCTGTACATTGGCTTCTCAAACTCCTTTTCCGTGACATTTCTTCTATTAATACTTCATGTTAAGCTAATCCTGCATTGTTTGTATTCAGATTTGCTTGTTTTATTCTGAAGATTTCCATATCTTACTATACTTTGAAAGTATTAACTGGGAAAACGTTACTTGGCTTATTTAGCAAATATTTTGGTTTTTAATATGATGGAAATGCCTTTGGCTAAACATAACAGAAATATAGCACAAGAGCACCTTAACTGTGTAAGATATATTGCAAAATATATTAAATAATAACATGCTTAAGCTACAAGTTATTTCTCTGTAAAATACTGATGTTTGTTGTAAGAGCAGTTTGACTTTAACTTCAAGCTGTCTGAAGGGTTTTGTAGCTTGCTTATAGTCTCTTCCGACATTATATTTATATACGCTTTAAGTTTATGGTGTGCTGTTCACCAGAGATGGTAATACGTTGGATTAATTTATTTTACTAACCAAATTCCTCTTTTGCTTAGCCCCATCAAATAGTCTAAATTTCCATGTATTCTTTGTCTATCCTTGTTCTCCTTCCTTGGAGATGTTCAGAATCTGCAGTGATGTGATCCTGTGCAGTGTGCGCTAGGTGACCTGCCCGAGCAGGGGTTTGGACTCAGGTCATCTCCAGAGGTGCCTCCCAACCTCAGTCTTTCTGTGGTTCTGTCTATGTTTAAAAAGTAAAGAAAACAACTGGACTGTAAGTTTGTGTCTACATATGTACATTTACACACGCACACACACACACACACACACACACACGTGCGCATACATACATGCATATTCATCCAAAAGCTTACAATTCTTCAGATTTTTTGGATCCACGAGTATTTATGCTTCATAAACATCTTATCTCAGAATTGTTCTGTGATACGTTTAGGCATTTAGGCCTTTTCAATAGTTTAAACGAAACCCATATGAGGGGTGTGTCCCTTGTCAGTAGGTCAAAGTGGGAATGAAACAGTCAGGTCACCTAAGGTTGCTCAGGAGCAGCTCTTTATTGTTGAAACAGCTCAGTTTAAAACCCACCTCAATACCTGAAGCATGTAGAGATCAGTGAAAACTGTACTGATGTCAGGTTTTCAGTTTATGTGGAATAGGTGTGCATTTTTTTTTAAGAGAAGACTTTTGGTCTTTGTTTTGTTAAGAGTTCAGAGTGTTTTTGTTTAAATTTAAAACGAAAAATCTCTATCTTTCTCCAAGGATAGGGAATTTCAGTCTAAAAAGGGTTGTTTTGTATTCATGTGAATCAAGGTAGTAAAAGAGCTAACCCTATGTTCATGGCAAATACTGCGCACAACGGCAGTAGCTATACACAAGAGTCATTAGAGACACTGTATAAAGGAGGAAATTTCCAAAAGAAGGTCAGGTAAAAAAAAAAAGAGAAAATGAAAAGAAAAAAGACATATATAGTCCATGTTTTGCTTTATTCTTTTTCTGGTGTTTCAGTGGAGGATTTGCATGTAAGGACTGTCTTCTCAATCTGAAGATGCTTGTGTGATCTCTCATTGAGAGTATAAGTTTGTTTCACATCAATCTGTTGATGTGGAAATTATGCTCAAAATGTAGAAATTGAATATCCCTGTGGCTTTAAGCAAGAGGAGGAGAGTTCTGTATTGAATACAATCCTATGTTGTATATTTAGAGCTATGGGTTTTGAAAATGCCTTCACTGTCTCAGCTCTCCCAAGTCCTGTTCTAGTGCAATGGCCATAGTTTATGAAAGTTAATTACAGGCTATGGGACTTCTTCATTCTCCACTAATCTCTCTGCCACCAGAGATGCTTGAGTTTGGGGAGGCTGAATATCCAGCAGCCTCCTGGTCAGCTGCAGCTTCAGGAGGAATGAGGGATGTGTTCAGTATGGAAAGAGCTGTTTCCACAGTCTAATTTAGATATTTGTGTTGGAAATAGCCACCAATCTCTCTGAAAGCTCAAATACAGAAGGTAGTAAAAAAACGTGGGCTTAATTTTTACTGGTGCCTCCAGGGCCTGGATATCCCTCTTTGGAGGAGAGCCGCTAAAATTCCACGTATTCCGCCGTAGTTGTGCGGGCGGAGGGGAACGTGGCTGTCTTCGTAGTCGGTAATACATTGCTGCCGAGAAGCTTCATCTCTGGGGTCTCAGTTCGTGCTGATTTTGCTCTACGCTTTACTAATTGTTTTCTTTGTTGGTGTAAATTTATGTCAGTATCTTTGTTCAGATTAAACGGGGGAATATTTGAAGATGCGGAAGCACTCCACTGTCATTGGCACCGAGACCAATTTGGGCCTTATAAAAACTGCTGCTTGGTGGAAGTTGTTGGCCTCGGCCATACATTCATATTTATATGACTCTATTTACTTGTCCTCCTTAATATTTGGATACAAGAGAGCCTTTTTAGCATCGCCTGGCACTGCTGCAGCAACTTGCCCTGTCTGAGCAGATGTTAAGCAGGCAGTAGTTGAATGTTAATTTGGAGAGGGTGGGATGGTTAAGCCCATCTGAAGTACGTTGCATGTGGGCCTTGCAGACCGAGCTACAATGCTTTGTCTCTTGGGAGAATTTTAAAGCTAAACCTCTTTCTTTTTGTCACTCTATATGGACTCTCTCAAGTCAGTATAAAGCAGATCATCCCTCGGCTAAAGCTCTCCAGCTTTTGTTAGTGGGCTCTGTAGACCTGTAATTAGGCCTCCTGGCAGGCCTTGCAGGCCAGTTAATGGTCATATGGAGTTTCTATGAGGCAGACTGGCTTTGTGCAAATCCTTCGCGGGGATGCGTTTCTGGGTCACTTCCTACCAGGACCGGCCTTTGTGGCGCTGCCCCACGGGCTGCCGGGGAGCAGGTTCCCTTGACCATGGGCAGCTCAGTTTGCCGCGCACAATCCACCCGGCTAATCCCCAGTGTAAACAGAGGATTTAGCCGAGCTTCTGTCACTTACCCTCGCCAAACCACTTGGGTGTCTGTGATTTCTTTCCCAGACTTCATTACGGAGCCGCAGAGAGGCACCTCGGAGCTGAGCTCGCTTCTGTGTTTGCGACTTGCTTGCTCTTTTTGCTCATTTGCAGAACTAAAGTTTCAGGGACTAGAATCTGGTCTCACTCAGATGGCTAAAATTAAGAGAAAACTTGCGACCTTCAAAGCAGGTCATTTGTGCCAAAAATTGTTACAAGGCCCCCGTGCATCTCGAAGTTTAAAACCCGGGTGAATACTCCGAGTGCAAATGTAGCTATGGGAAACAGCGTAGGGGTGTTTTGAGCCATCAGTCTTGCCGCTCTTAGCAAAGTAGCCTGAAAATTTTTCTCCAGCAATAAGTAGAGCTTTCTTGCTCCCTGTGTAAAGACGATTACAAAAGGCAATTGATCTGGATTTTCAAAGGTCCAGAGTCGCAAAAAGTGACTGATCTATTTTGGGAATCTGCATTTCAATCTATTGGTGAAAGCGCATTCAAGAATAGAGCGTTTTTGTGGAAGGAATTCTTGATGGAGTTTTTTTTAAAGGAGGCTTCAGAATTGAGATACTAATATGGCATTAGCAATATATGCTAAAAATTGATGAATAGAAATCATAAGCATTTAACATTTATCAGATCTGTTTGACAGCAATTCTGGATATTGGATATTTTAGTCATTATCTTTGAATTATGCTATCAGATTGCCTCGTTTAATTTAGTACCATGCATCTTTATTGCAGCTTTACATATACTTTAAAGAGAAAATAATGGGATATAACAGGTACTTTGGCTTTAGCTGTTGTAAAAATGCAAGTGTAAGTGTAATAACATTTATTACCTATCTTTTTAGCTAGCCATTGTCATACATTCTTTTGGGGAGGCAAAAATCCTAATTTGTGCTCATGTCTCCTGATAAATAGACAGTGAAATATTCTCTACTCTCTGGTATCAAAATGGCTCATAACAGATGTGGCCGAAAGGACCACATACGTAGACTGTATGATTTTAGTCTAGTGGAACTAATAGGATCACTTGCTACTTTGTAGATTCTTGCTTTTCTTTTACTTTAATAAAAACTGCTTAGTTAAATAGGATGGCTTCTATTTTGCTTTTTTTCTAGCTATGCAAAGTAGTAAGACAGGCAGGTGGCAATAAGCAGGAGATCTTCTCCGTGGGTGCTTATTTTTAAATAATACATTTTATAAAACATTTACTGGCTGCTTATTTTGGCTATGACTTTCATATTTTTAAGTATGTTGCTCACTGGAAATTTGATAGCCTTATATTGAACTTCCGATAAGCAGATAAGTTCAGGGAGACTGGTAAAAACATTGCATGTGTGCACAAAGGATTTTACCCGTTTCATGGAAAATATTTCAGATAGGATTTTCTATAATATTTCCCTTAGCTATTATAAGAATTAATACATCTTAACAAACATAAGTATTGCTGAAAATTGAAAAAGGTCAGTGTGGTTGGTGTGTGCCCAGTTGGAGCTAGAATGAAATTCTTCTTTCTGTCAAGCTGTTGATTTGAGCAATGTCTACTGACACTTTGGATGATTCAATTTTACTTCCATTTATAGAATTTCTTTTCTTCTGTGAGCAAAGATGTCAGATGGAGAATAAGTAGCCCCAGCGAACACAGCAGAGCAAATAAGCCAAGTCGTGATGTAAGGTGCTCAAGATTTTTAAGATCCTTTGTGCAGCTTGTCTCGAGCTACGTGAAGACTTGGCATTAGTTGGAGTGCGTTTCTAATGAAAAGCTGCCCTTAGGCCAGCGAGGCCTGGCCGCGCATCCTTGTGCACGGCAAAGGGTGTCCCCGCTGACTCCTGCCTGTCCCGTCCTGGCGCGGCCGGCGTGGCGCGCCGGTCCCGCAGCCCTCCGCAGGGCGGTCGCTCCCGCTGCGGCGCAGCTATGCGCACGGAGCGCTCCTGGCGCCAGCGGCTGCCCTTCCGGAACACCTCCGTTCTGCTCCTGCTCTTCCCACGTTCCCTGTTCGCTGTCTGGCTGGGGTTGGCTCAGCAGCAGGAGCGCTGGCTCCTTGCCTGGCTGCAATCAGACCGAGGACTGGAGTGAGAAACGAAGGGCAGGGGAGCGGGAGCAGACTCGTCCGCGCCGCGTCGCGGCTTCGCCCGCAGCATTTCCGTGCCTTTGGCTCGTGCTGCTCCGCTCGCCCCGAGCGAACGCGAAGCCCCTCGTAAGAGCTGCTCTGCGGGAGAGCAAGCGGAGCTGCAGAACACCCGCGCCCGAGGAGACCCGCGTCAGCAACAAGGGCACCTCACTTTTCATCTCTAATTGTCATTCTGGCAGTTTAATTTACAGCCTTTTTTTTTTTCTTTTTTTTCTCCTGGAGTTAACTGAAAATGGCTTGGGATTCCTTTGGAGATTGGCTGAAGAAGAAATTGGCTGCTCTGGAGTTTTGAAGAGAGTTGCCTAATGAACAGATTAATGAAAGACCACATCTACCGGGGGGAAAAAGGGAATGGTTGTGGCCTCTCTTTGGGTAAGCGAGCTCTGTGGTTGCCCTTGACTTTGCTGCTGAAGACTTGCCGAGAGATCACTGCCAGAAGAAGCAGAGCTCTCCTGCAGAGCGGGGAATCCTACAGCGACCTGATTCGTCTGCGACTTGGCGCCTGCTCGTGAGGATCCCTTTTGCTCCCTGGCCCAGGTCTTTGGGAGACTCGGGTGAGCTTGAATCCCCCAGGAAGCAGGAACGGAGTCCTGGCGGCCGGCAGCCTGCTTGGCCTCCCCACGGCTCCCCCAGCCCCTTCCTGGGCTGTTTGGCTTCACTCCAGGCAGGGTGATCTCCTGGACTTAGCGAGTTCAGCCCTCTTCTAGGGGCCTGAAGACTGTTTTTGCTGTCTGCCTGCAGTCTCAAATGTTTTCATAGTATATCCTTTTGTGTGGGCGCATATTTAAAAATAGGAGGCTTAATCCTCTGAAAGTTAGCTTATTTAGGAAAGTCATTTAGTCACGGAGTTATTGAACCCGGTTCTCTTGCTTCTGCTCACTGAGTTTCTAGATCAGCTGCTGCTTCCTACTCAATCAACAGATTTCCAAGTGTCCAAAATAATTTAGCTGACAACATCAGCAGGAAGAGCACTTTGGAACAAGCTCTGCAGGATACAGAGATTTCCAGAATGAAATGTTCTTCTCAAAAATGTATTTGAAATAGATGTTTAAAAGAAAAGAAAGAAAATTATACTGTATTCATTAGGCTGCAGAGCTTTGAATCCATATCAGATGCCTTCCTGGACTTGATTGTGGTTCCTGCCTTTACATCTAGTAATTCCCAGAGCCCTGAGGACTGAGGAGAAGACAAGCCTGATTAATATTTATCACTCTGAGTTGGTGTATTAGTAGTATTTTTTGAAGCTGTTTCATTCCTCAGCTGAACTTCCCACCGTGTTGCCGGCGCTTTCTGACGGCGTCGCGGCGTGAGCGAAGCCGCCCGCCCTGTCTCCTACGGCTCCCTGTTAACCTCTGCGGAGGGAGCTCGTTGGCAGCAGCAGCAGCTACTTTGATTCACCGCGGGAAAACTTCAGCCAGACTAATTTATAATGCTAAAGGGCTTTTTTTTTTTTTCTTTTTCCTTTTAGAAGTTTCCTGTTACCTCTGTTTCTGAAATCTCGGGCTGTTTGTGGTTTGCTTGGAGAAGGGTTTACGTGTTCCCTGGCCTTGGTGGAGCTCTGCACATGCTCACGCACGCCCCGCTCGCCACCTTTCCCGCTGCTTTGCGGCTCTGGAGGTGGAAACGCGGGCGTAGCCTGGGGGTCAGAAGCGTCGCCCTGGGCAGGTCTCCCACGTGGCTCCTTGGAGTTACGGCCGCGTCCCCGGCTCTGCTCCCTGGTGGGAACCGGCCCAGCTCGGGTGCTGAGCAGCCCTGCAGTGTCCCCGTGCTCCGTCCCCGTGTACTCCCCTACACACAACTTTTTTCTCTTGCTGTGACTCCACGAGTGGATTTCATTCCGCCAGACTGTTGATGTCTGTACTGCAGGTAGCTCTATTTCTACATATAACCTGCCCTGTTTTCTACCATTTAGGCTATCGGTCCTAGTCAGATGTAGTGCCGTGCGGTGAGATGCAGTAAATCTAGACGTTTCAATACCGACCTGTGGAAAAGCCGGCCTTGCACTGCTTCATTTGGTGGGCTGAGGGTCCATCCCAGAGCCTTTCAGCTACAGCTGTCCATGCAGTGCTGTGTTAGTCCCAAGCAAGAGGAAAAGCTAGATAGGGATTGGTATTGGGAAACAGGATAAGCACACCTATTTTTCATCACGAGACCATAACCTGTGATCAACTGGATTAGCATATTTTAATGCACACAAGCTCTGGATCTAAGCCAGGGCTGTGTTAATAATTATGACAAAAAGTAGCAAATGATAAGAAATACAAGAAAATGTATGTTGGAATAAATTTGTTACCTAATTATGTTGTGTTTTATCAGTCAGAGGTCACTAAGACTGGAGTCTGTAAAGATGCATAAAGTGCTTGAACTCACCTGGATAGTCTACTCCAGGGAGCTTTATAGCTAGGCATAAATGCTTATGCAGCTAGGCATTAAATATTTTTATTCATACATTACTTGCTCTTAATTTGTTGGCAAAGTTACATAGACTCATTAGGCCACTAGAAGAGCAATACTTCCTGCATGCAAAGCTTACCACTATTTTAAGAAATCATTACTCCAAGTAATTTTTTTTAACGTATTAATGATCTTGTCCTTAGGCATACATGATTTTGAAGTGCGGTTGTTTTCTGTCATTGCTGACCAAGTAAACACTTGAGTAATCAATAATTCCTTCAATAATTCCTTCCAAACTTTTAAAATTTGCTGGAAAAATACAGAATTTGAATTAAATATGGGATGCGAATAAAACGCATTTGAAAGAAAGCAATTAAATTCTGGTAGTTAAAATGTGATTGTACAGGTGTCTAAAAGCCATTCATACATGAGCCTATTTTAGGTCCTTATAAGAAAGAAAAAGAATGCTTTGAACTATTTTTGTGAAATAGTGTTCAGTGTATTTGTTCTTCTAGTTCAAGCAGCCAGTGAGTAGTTGCTAAAAAGTACCCCCAAAATATCAGTGGAGTATCACTGATTTGATGTAAATAGTGTGTCATATTTGAAATGGAACCTGCAAGCAGCCTTTACAGTAACTCCAGTGGTTAGTGAACATTATTGCTTTTAGGGATAATCCTAAAGCTTTTAGAATTTCTACTTTTTGTTACGTTTTTGTAAGAGCTCTGTTTTTACGCTACCAAGAAACAAAAGTATCTCGTGCTTGCATTGTAACTAATGGGATTTTTCAGTAATATTGTAGCATATGGTATACGTGATTTTGATGCAAATATGTGTGCTAATTATGTGCAGATGAATCTTGCAGTCCTGCTATTGATCTTAAGTCAAAGACAATTTCTCAGTTTAAGTTCTATATCTATTCATATTTAGCAACTTTGCCCAGTAATTTAATTACACACTATTTTGGCTGCAGAAACCATATGTGGTTGTGTGGATATTTTCTATTTAAGCAGTCCTTTTGGGAAACATTGCATCATCTTAATATTGATAGAAAAAATGTTTATTTCTGATATTTGACGTTATTTTTCGCCCTTGTCTCTGTATAGGAACCTACTTTTGAAACGCGTGCCGCCAAAATAACCGGTGAGAGCCTGCAGTGCAAAGCTCTGGCTGTTTACCACCCTTCAGCTTAGCTTTTCTACAAGAAGCGAAAGGGAAGAGGGTTTGCCTGGAGTTTACAGCACGCGTGCCCAGGGAAGGGTTTTACAACGCCCAGCGTGCTCGGCAGTGCCGTCCCCTGCTGACGGGCACGAGCTGTGCGTTTAACGTCCGGGGCCTTTCCAACCAGTCTCCAGACGTGGAGTTTGCTGGGACCAGTCACGCAGTTGCCGAAAGGAGAAGCAAGCGGAACAGAGCGAATGTCCTTGTTCCCTTTCCCACCAGGAAGGTGCTCCCTCCCTGGGCTGTCACAGGAGGCCTCCCCGCGTCTCCTGCTCAGCTCGTCCGCCTTCCCAAGGCTCCCGAAGCTTCACGGGTAGATGCTCCCCATCCGTTATGCTCAGGGAGGTTCAGTGATCCGCAGCGGTCAGAAGAGGGCCTGTGAGGGGGCATGGAGCCCGTGGCACAGAGCTGCGCGCCCAGGGTTGCCGCGTGCTCCCCGCTGCCGCTCCAGGCCGCGGCCGGGTGCCCGCGGCACCTTTGCTGCGGAGCTGCCGGTGAGGTTTGTACGTGCAGGAGGCCTGGGGAGCTGCGCAGGAGTCTGCGCAGCTGCGGCGCCCGCGTCTGCAAGAGGCCCCTCTCGGCTCCGCGTCAGGCGTGCCGAGCTCTGCGCCGCGTCGAGGAGAGCGTTACGTTGCAGCGTGTTCCTGCCGTGCCGCACAGGAAGCGGAAATCCAAAGCGTCCACTTCGGGTTTTCCAAAATTGCGCTTTCAGGAGGGATTGAAATGCGAGCAGGCTGCTCCGAGTGCAGAGGTGCGGCCGTCGGGCACCTCAGCACCTCCTTTCATGCCTACCTGGTCTTCTCCTAAATCATACGTATTGGTATTTTTTCACTTGAACCAAGACTGCTATTTAACACGGTAGTAAAATTCTTGCATTACAATTATTGGAAGAATATTTATCACAACTTTACTAAACGTGGAGAAATAAGCATGCTGTTTTCTTCTAAATGGTTTCGTTTGCTCATGTTTTCTTTGTTGACCCAAATGAATGAAATTAGAACAAACAATCTCTGAGTCATTTGTAATCAAGAGCTGATTAATGGAGTTTGGTTTCATAGCCATTATTCATTCAAGAACACCTGATATCTTTCCCATAAACAAATTGTGTTTGTCCAAATTAAGAAATTAAATGAAGCATTTGATGAGTTTATGATTGACCCTTCTAACTCCGAGCCCATTAGTCAATGTCGTTATCATACAAAACTGTTTGACTAATGTGCTGTCTAACGAAGCATGTGGATTTATTATGATTTCTGATTAATGTGTGCTGCAAGCCACACTACTAGATTGTAATATTTTTTTGATTTTCATTTTAGCGGTCGCTGAAGATTTTCATCTGTGATGAAATGCATTTATGTCCCATTAGATTTAGAGATGATTATGAGGTGCCGACTGAATAAATCTTAAAATACAGTAGTGGATGTTTTACAAAGATGCCTTTTCCCCACGGTACTGTTGTCTTCAGCTCTTTCTACGGATGACCGCCTGTCACTTAACAGGAACTTGCGTGACGAGGAGGTTTGGACGTACTTGGGAGATAGTTCGAAGGCTCTCTATAGAAATAGGCATAGCCTTTTTCTTTCCTATGATTTGTGCTTTTTCTGTTTTATGACCTTTTAACATCTGCATTCAGAAAAAAAAGAATTTTACTGGAGTTTTTACTGGAGGGGTCGCTCAGATACACAGGTTATTTTGAAAGAGTTTACATGAGTAACTCCTGCCTATGAGAATGTTCTGGGAAAGCAGATTTTAAGATAAACTTGTATAATACGCTGGCTTTGTTTTATCCTCTTAAATACCATAACTAATAGTATTTTGAGAGGGCATTTTCAGTTTTAGCTATCAAAATTTTCTCATTACTACAAATTAGTAGGAGCCAAGTATTCCCTTCCTGGGGAGGAAAGTAGATACCTGCAGCAACCTGTGTTTTTCTCAGTATTTTGAAAAACTTTCTGAAGAGTTGTAACATGAATGGTCTGTGGAAACAGCTTGTTTTCTGTTCTCGTCAAGGTGATCTCTTCTTTACCGAAATGCAAATAGCATGCATGTTATATGTCAGTGTTAGAAGGAAATTGCAGTTCCGGATCTACTTGTTACCAGTTATACTCCAAATATATGGAGTTTTTATCTGATATATCACTTTTTCTTGTAGGCCACTGTTCTATATTAATGCTTTTTGAGAAGATAAGCAAAATCCTTGATGGCCTTCACAGGTCACAGCTGACACTACTTGCTTTCCCTGGATGCTGCCGCCGTGATGTTTGTAGCTTTAAATGAATCTACTGGGGAAGTAATACAGAACTGTGTCAGAGGTACGGTGAAAAGGGAGGAAAAAGGGGCAAAAGGATGTTTTTCAGGAGAAATAAATGCCATGTCTTCCTTGAGACAAGCGGCACCGCTCCTGCGCAAGTCGAATGAGGCAGGGAGGTACCTGATGAGCCCAGCGTGCGCGGGGGGAGCGGGACGCGGTGCTCGGGCTGGGGTGCAGCCCGGCCCTCCGGCAGCATCCTCGATCGCTCGTCCCTGTTAACGCTCTCAGAGACCAAAAGCCAGTCCTGCTTTCTCAGTTCCCAAGTATATTGTATGTATTAATAATTTTTGTCCAGTGACAAAGTGCTTTGAAAAAGGCACCATCTAGCAAGCGACGATTGCACAGTCTGCTCGTGGTGCTGGTAGAAGAGTGTATTTAGAGATTTTATTCCAAAAATCGCCCAAATATGTGATGAATGATCTTGCGGTAACTGCATAGAACTTTATTTGCCTTTGGCATTCAAAACTCATAATTCCTTGTCTGATATTTAGTTACGTAGGGAGACCTGAGCAAGAACCATCCTGCTTGTGTTGATCACCCTAGCAAGAGAAAAGAAAAATGTTTGAAATGCTTAACCTTCCAGCAAGATGAAATTGTGATTTCATTGCTATCACATTGAGTGAAAAAAACATGGAGGGAAGGCTCAGTCCTGTTTTCTGTGGTTCGTTTTTTCCTGAACGAGGGCTGTTCATACTTGCATTGCAAAAGAACAAGTGTCTGTAAGCCGGGACTGTTGCTGCCTGACGGAGCAGTGGAGCGTGGGGTCCAGAGCAACAGGGGCCCTGGCACCAGCTGGCCCTTTATATTCAGGCTCAGTGTAATTAAATGTAGTCTGTGGAGGTTAAATAGAGCCTGGTGTGTTGCTTGATATCCATACAGCACTGAAATGCAAGCGAAAACAGGGATATCTGTATTTGCTTATGTACTGCCAGGCTTTTTAATAGAAGTAATTTGCACTGAGAATTGATAATAATTGATCCTGCATCTAATAACTTGTTTAAATGAAAATTCAGTGCTATAAACAGTAGTTTTAGCAGTGTTTCTATTAATTTGTATGTCAATATGGAGGAAAAAAAAAAAAAAAAAAAAAAGCAGTTGCTACTGGGAAAAGCACAGCTGAATTTTGTCTTGGAAATTGTTTCTGTTCTTGGCACTTGCATGTATCCATCCCTTTGCACCCCTAGTGTGAGTCACGTGGAATGAGGTATAGCCAGAGGCTCTTCCTGATTTGCAGTAACAAATTTTGGATTCTGACTAGCAGTGTGTAGTTTTACATGGTCTAGATGTTGCACTTTTGCAAACCACAAATTGAAAATTATTTCCGAGAAATTCTCCTTCCTTTGAGCTTTTGTCTCAGCCCCCCTGCCCAATTTGAATAAACTGCATAGAAAGTTCAACTTAATTTTTCAAATCTGGGTTTAAACCTTCTCAGAGAAGAAATCCAAGGGATTTCCTCTACAATGTTTGCATGTGTCGCTAGTAATCTCTGGCTTTTTCACGGGTTAACAGCTTGAGCAAACTTAGGCATAATTTCACGGGGACAAGAAAAAGTGAGTTCTTGATGCAGCCGCTACTTGTTTTATTCCAAATTGCTTTCTCAAATACTGAGGACTGTAATGTTCCTTAAAGAAAAGATCCCCTGTACTATTTTTTTTTTTTAACGTAAGCAAAACATCTTTCCTTGACCCATTTTCAGAAATGTGTTTGCTTAGATTATTTATCTCTGTCTTCAAAGCAAAACAGAGCATGCACAGCTCTGACGAATAAACTGAAGGACACCAAAGCATGTTAAATTTTAGCCCCAACAGTCAGCTCAGCGGAGCTGCAATAAACAAACAATCCTAATAGGATGTTGTGCTGTCATCATCCTACAATATATTAAGTTGCTCATCTTGAGCTGTAGTATAGAAGTGCAATTATTACCTGTGTGTGTTGTTCAAATTATTTTTCACAAAACATAAATTTAACCAGAGCATTATTTATTCACCGTCTAGGGAAACTTGTCACACTTCCATTTTATGTATGGTGTGTGTCCCCTGGCCAGTCTCCTGCCTTTAACTATCAAAATCCCTCGTGAATGTTTCCAAACTGGTCATACTGGTCATATCAGATCTGCTGAAGCTGACAGTGTAGAGCGCCCAGTCCGTGCTGTAAATCTGACTCAGTTTTGTCTTTCAGCAAGTCTAATGGGTTTAGCCAGGGAATGTGCAGCTTGATTCTTCCGTAACAGGTTGTTGGAGGTTGTCGCTGTCGATGCCTGGAGGCGCTGCACTCTCCTAGCGAACCTTTGGCCCACCAGCTTCTTAATGCTTTGGGGGATGAGCTTGGCAAGTGTTTCAGTATGGGGATTTTTTTTTTTTTTCTCCCTTTAGCTGTAAATATGAGCACGAACTCAAGAACTGGAGAACAGCCTGTGCTATATTGCTTCGACAGCACCTTTAGCACTTAACGGTGTCTCAGGTATCAGTTGATGTTGCTCGTGGTTGCGGTGCGGAAAAGGACGGGACGTCGATGGTCCCTCCCGCAGAGCAGGGAGATCTTTTCCTGTTCTTTTGGTGTCATTTCCAGGTTTCTGGCGACGAAGCCGCAGGCCGGGAGCAGGCGGCGGAGGAGCTGTGTTCTCCAGCAGTCACATGGGGAGCCGGCGGCCGCGCGAGGTGGTTGTGCAGGGCTGCAAGCAGAGAGCCTGGAGCGTCGGGTTGGCGGTGCCGTTTATATGGGTGCTAATACACTTTGAATAAAACTCTCAATTACTAAGCACTTTTGAGGCCTGACAAGACAGTCCCATGACGCTAATGGTATCTTTATAACCTTTTTAACTTCTTGTTTCTCTGACAGAGCACTACAATAACAGCAATGGGTTTGCCCTTGGCAAGCAAAAACTCATTTTGAGCGGGTAATAAGTATTTACTATTTAGATAGCTGGCAATAAAATTTCTCTGAATGAGATTTTCCTGAGAAAATACAAACTGATTAAATTACTTTCTTTAATGGACTGGTGAAGCATGTAATAATAGTTTGTCGAAGCAGCAACTCTAATGCTCAGCTGCCTTTTTTTTTTTTTTTTTCAGTGAAAACGCAAGCAGTGGTGTGTTTGTTTATTTATTTTCCCCAAGTAGAAATTTTCCCTGGAAAACTTGTGACTTGCACAGAAAACTTAGTATTAGCGATTTATTTATTCTTAGAAGCGCATAATAATTTCAAATGCTAATTTCAAATAATTTTGAATTCCGAATGCAGTGTCCGTTGTAGCTGGGATGAGCAGTTGGATGAGCAGTTGGATGAGCAGTTGGGATGAGCTGCGGCGCAGAGTCGCTGTCCTGCAGTGCCGGGGTGCCGACAAAAGCCGGGATCCCGGAGAGCCGCCGGCCGCCCCGTGTCTCGCCTGGCGCAGCCCTAGAGCAGACCCAGCTAAGGGCCGGGGTGCCCGGCACGCGGCTCTGCCCAGGCGAGGCCGAGTGCTCAGGAGGTTACGAGGAGGAAGGGCCTTTAAAACCTCCTGCCAGAACACACGCATTTATTTAAAACGCTTGGTTTTATTGGATTTCTGAGCAAATAGTGCCATAGTAAACGAAATCCCGAAAATAAACCACAAGAAGATTACAATAAAAGAGCAGGTTTTACTAATACTGGAAAGTCTGAGGAAATGTGAACTTGTAAAGCTGAAATATTTACCCTCCTTTCTAACTGAAATGCCCAGGGTAACCATTGGAGTAAGTAGGGAGGTTACTGTGACACGTGCTTTGAAGAATATTTCTTTATTTCTTTTATCAGTGGTGGGCTTAGCAGTTCATGCTGGCCAAGATGCATCTTCTTGGCACTGATTTTGGAAATCCTTAAGCATGCATACGCACAGTAAACCACTAATTTCAATAACTTCCTTGTCAGAGAATTTATTGTTGCAATAATAAAACTTACTGAGATGTGATCCTGAGTATTATGTTAAATATATCTGAATATGCATATCTTAAATACTAATTTACAGGCTTTCATTTTCTCTCAAACTGTTGGCACTGCTGTACAATTTTTTTTCTGGCGTTTTTTAATTCTAGAAAATATCTGTTTGCGACGTTGAGTGATACAGGGGATCCCAGCTAGCACTGGTAGCACTACAAGAGGAAAGAGGATAATATTTCTTTTCCTTTTTGAAACTGAGCATCAGTCACTACATGGAGCTGCGGTGACGTGCAAACAAATTCATAATCTCCAGTATATTTGATTCGAAAAACTTTATCTTTCCCCAGTCCAATAACTCCCTTGCAACGCATTTTTACGCGGTGTAGCTCCTGCAATACTGCACGGGTTTATAAATTGAATCCTCACTGTTTTTGGACATACCCAGCTGCGTGACGGATGGCGGTACCTGTCTGTCGTAAACCCTTAATTATGAAATGGTTGTGAATCACTGCAGCGCTGTGCACAGCGCCAGGGCAGTGCAGCTCTGCTCGCTGCTTGCAGGCCTGCGTGGCGGGGGAAGACGGGCGTGCGTAACACGTGTGGCACCGCAAGCATCCGGAGAAGCGGGAGTTAAGAGAGTTATCCCTGTTATAGCAGTGCCACAAATGCTTGCTAATTCTGGGGGGGGGTTGTGGAACCTCTGCATGCGGCTTTATGCTGCATGCGAATATTCACCTTGAGTACTTTCAGTCAGGAGCTATGGATGTTGTTAATAGCTAAAGGAATATTTTTTCACACTTATGCCCTTGTTCCTGTTAAATCTGCAGCTGGCTTCACTCTCTATACGAGCTTCTTGCATGTTTTCATCAAACCACTCGTTACAAAAGCAGAGCTGGGAAGCAAATACCGTAACCAACCAGCAATTACTGCAGCGCGATGTATTCTTCGGTGCTGTTTGTTGCTCTGCTTGCAACATGTGAGTGAGAGGTGTTAAATAATCGCAAAATAATCACAATAGTCTTTTGGTAGAGATGAGGCCAGCACGGGCAAGGAGCACCTGCGGGCTGAGGAGCGTCCGCGCCTCGTGCGCGGGAGGCCGGGACCGGGTGCGCAGGGCTCGTGCCGGCTCGTGCCCGGTGCCAGCGCAACCCTTTGGATTCCCCCACACGTAAGACTCTGTGCTAGTGTAACTGCTTGAAGTTCTACTCGTTTGTCATCATTGTTTTCTAGATGTTTTTATTTAACGTTTCACCCCGCATCTAGCAGGGTAAGAGCTCTTGAGCTTGCTCTTTAAGGCAATTGAGCTGTTATTTCTTTACAAAGCTGTCTCTGAAGAGTTGTTGAGAGAAACTTCAGTGGCTGCTTGCTGGAGATATATGTATCTCTCACTGTAAATCTGTATAAATAAATGTCAGCTCTAAGTGTACTTTTCAGCCCCTGGAGCCAGTAGCTCACGCTGGCTCTCCGTAGTGCCGTTTCCAGAGCGCTGCTCCTTCCTCTGGCTTTTGTCACCGCTGCCCGGCGCTTTAGCTTCAGCGTGCAGGTTGCTGGCTGGGCCAGAGCGAACACCCCACGTGAAACACGGCGCAGAGGAGCCTGTGTTGCATGACGGCGTGTTGTCGGCTTTGGACTCGATGATCTTGAAGAAGGTCTTTTCCAACCGTATCGGTTCAGCACTGTCGTGTAGACCAAGGAAGCGCTTTAAAGCGCTGCCGGGCGTGCCCACTAAGTTGTCGTGCTGCCCGTTGGAGCCTCGGGCTGTGTGGACTGAGCGGCTTTCAGGTGACGCGAGCCGAGAGGGCGAGGACGGAGCCGCTCGCCGAGGGCTGCGGTGCGGAGGCCGAGCTGCCGCGCAGCCGGGCGAGCTGCGAGGGGGCCGCCGC
>VZSV01000051.1:1798767-1830624 GCA_013398735.1 Nothocercus julius
GCTGCGGTGAGGCCGGCCCCGCGCGGCCCTGCAGGCCGGGAGCCCTGCCCTGCTTCGGTGACGCGACCGACGCGCGGGTGCCGGGCCGGTGTCTGGAGCGGTTACGGCGCTCGAGCAGCGCCCCGGGCCCGTGGCAGTGTCTGGCTCGACGCACGCGTTGCTGGACCGTCCCTGATTTTTCACTTCACCGTCTCCATAAAGGCTAAGCTGTATTCTCAAACGATTCCTAACCACAGCAATATCTCCTCTGCTGCTTAAAAGTTGTATTTCTTTCCCCCATCGCTTGTCTCTCTTACCTATTTTCTGAATGCACAGCAATAGCTACTGTTGTGCAGTGCCCTGGGCCTGTCGCCCTGGGCCCAGTGCACCCCTGTGCAAAACCAGGGGCAGTGAGGAGCAAACGAGAGGTTGCAATGGTGAAAGAAAGCAGGGAGTTGGAAGAACGAGGTGGAAATCCACGGCTTGCTGGTCACTGCCATCGGATATAGGTGAGGATTAACCGAGCTGTGAACCTCTGAGAAGCTTTAACTTTTCCAGGCAATTCTCCTGCTATAAATCTAGCCATTATCTTGTAAGGACTTTGCTAGCAAATTCTGCTGTTAGCATCTTGAATTATATCACATATTGGGCCAAAACATCCAACTCACTGCTGTTATTTTTATCAGTAACAGAGTATTTGAGCTTGCGTTAAAGGCTGGTTGTTTTTTCTTGTCTGCTGGATACTTCCTAAGTTGTGAAATACATTCCGGGTTTTGCTTAGGCATAGCGTTTATCCCAGGCTTACATTAATGCATCCTGACATTACACCTTCTCTTTCAGACCAAGCCAGCCTAGTGGAGCAAGTCAAACGAGTAAAAGAAATTGAAGCTATTGAAAGTGACTCCTTTGTTCCGCAGATGTTCAGATCGAGTAAAGACGTCAAAAAGGTGAGTTCCCCATATCCTTTCTTTGTGCGTTGCCCTTTCAAGGCCAGGTGGAAGATGCACTGCTATGGAGTTGCCACTGGTGAAAGCATCAATGTGGACAGTTCCAGAGGCCACTGCTGGAGTCTGCGTTCGGATGACGATTCTCCTAAACGCTTGTTGGGGGGTCAAGGAAGAACATGTTTAGATGCGTGAGACATTTAAATGAGATCAAGTGCTTTGACAATACGTTTGGCAACTCGGATTCTTTGAAGTTCTTTTAATATCATGTGAAATCATGACATGTTTTTAAGGGAAAGCAGAATAATTAAAATGCAAAGGTAATGATACATTTAGAATGTAATTAGAAGTCAGTATTCTTAATTCTGCTTAACCCAAGCCAAACTTTAAAGCTGTGTTTACTTACTGAAATAGATGGCATGGTTTTCAGACAGCTTCCAAAGAGCAGACAAAACGAACTTAAGATATCCAGGCTTCAAAATTTCATCCGTATTTTGGCCTCTAAGTCTTCTCAGAGAACCCAGACGTTTTTAGTGCAAGGAAGGTTGTGGGTTTTCTTCCATTTAACAGTACCATGTTTTAAATTACCCCTGTATGTTTCCCCATGGACATTCAGCATGCTGTCCTTTGAGAAGTCTTCAGGAAGGTCCTGCAGCTCCTCACGGAGCCCCAAGCCACCCACGCGGGGAAGGCTGCAGCTTGCTGAGCCCTTGGCAGCGCCTTGTGCTTCCCTTGCGCCTTCGGCCTGGACACGGGAGCGAGCCCAGGCAGCTCCTGCTCCGCATCCCAAGGGGAATCCTCATGTGAGGAGCCTCCCCGGAGCAAAGCGGGAAGCGCTGAGCTGAGGAGCTGGCCTAGGCCTGGCAACACTCACACGTGGTTCTCTCTCTTTTCAGTCCACAGAAGCTGCTGAACTAAAACACGAACCTGTCACTGTAGGAGCCGGGGCTGCCGATGCAGCTGCTCCGGAAAAGGAGATGACGACAGCCAGCATTCCCACTGCCATCAAGTATCAGGACGATAACTCGTTAGCTCACCCAAACGTAAGCACGCGGATACTTGCTTTATCTTTAGAAAAAAGACACAGGAGTCCACTGAACGAAAGCAGCTTCATGTGACCTAACTGGTTTTGCTGTGCTGCCTATCAAATAATGTGTGTGCTGAAGACTGCTTCCTAATGACCTGCTCGAGCTGCTCGTTGGCGCAAAAGGGTCCCACCCCCTGCATGATCCACAGTAGCAAAAATACAAAAGAAGAGGTTTGCTGCTCTTTTGGCTAAAAGCCAAATGAATGTGAGCAAATTTTTTTCCCTTAAAAAATCCTATTCTTTTATACAGCTTCAAGCTCTGATAAAAAGTCATGTAGTTTTAGCGTTACATATACATTACACATTTTAGAATGAAGTACCCTATTAATTTAATGAAGGAAATTTAAAAATAAAAAAGTTTAAGAAAAGATGCTCTTGGTTTATGTTGTCTGAAAGCTGATAGAGGACTCAACACTTTCCCACACTTTACCAAATTCTAAAGCTTTAACTAGATGACAGACTTTTTTAAGATGGGATTTTTAAATCAATGTAGTTAAGCTTATGCAAATTTCTTTGTGGACACTTAATTGGAAATAAGAGTATTCACAGTAGTTTTTTTTTTTTTTTAATTAGCATGGTAAAAATGACTTGCAGTAAACTAATACGTATTGAATAGTGAACATGGCTACTGAAGATGGAAGCCCTGCATGATATGACAAACTTCCATTTTTTTTGTTTTTTTGCTTAAGCACCCTTATGCAGCTGTGCTTTTCCTAGCATTGAGATGGTTGATATTTGTAAGACTGTAATGAATCCAGATAAAGTTAACGGACTTGTGGCTACTTCTCCCCTCCCTGTTCTCCCTGCAGCTGTTTATTGAGAAGGCAGAAGCAGAAGAGAAGTGGTTTCAGAGGCTGATCGCACTGCGGCAAGAAAGGCTCATGGGCAGCCCGGTAGCCTGAGTGAACTGCTGGGAATGTTGTATAGAAATTCCATGTGATGCTAAGAAATCCTAACGTTAATTTAATGTTTCTCTTTTCCGCGGAATTTTAATACTCAGTGAGTGGTACAGAGAATAAACAATATTTCATCTGAATAACAAGAATGTTCCATCATCGTATTTTTTTTTCTGGAATTCATTGCAGGGTTACTTGTACTGCTAAGCTACCTGCTATTGCAGGGAAGGATGTCATGGGGGGTGTCATTTGGTTTTGTACTGATTTTCTCTTGTGTGCAGAAGACTTGACAGAAGACAAAAATATATATTACATGTGTGTGTGTGTATATATATGCGCACACACATATATGTACACATAGCCTGTCCAAGGAAGTTCAGCTTTACCAGAGGCAGCACAGGAGTGCAGATGGTACCACCTGGGCCACTGGATCTTTTGCAGCTGAGGAAGGATTCTGGGGAAAGTTTATAGCTGTTCTCTTCTCTTGTGTCACTTTTCTCCTTGCTGCACTCATCTGCCTGCCCCAAACTTATTCTGGTTCCATTTCTTGGGCCATCTGAGCGCTGTCACCTTTGTTTTAAATTTGCTCAAACATCTACCTTCTGCTGTTAGGATACTAGAGATTCAGCAGATGTAATTAAAAATCATGTTACACTTTTAAAGAAATTTGTTTGAACTTTCAGGAGGTTTCAGTATTTCCTAGGTAGCTTTAAGAACTGTAAAATGACAAATATTCTGGAATACTAGGAACATTTAATGGCAAATAATAAAAATATTACTGTGTGTATTGGTAGGAACCTTTACTGAACAAAACAAGTGGCATACCTCGACAGAGCAACTCTTTTTGGTATTTTAAGTTCCCATTTGTCAAAATAAGACATTGAAAAGAATGTATTTTGTCATGGTTGGGCTACCATCCAGTTTGTCTCATGCGCACCAGTTAGTGTATTAACACCAAACACCATCCAAAACAGGGAAAACCCTGAAGTATTTCTTCTGAGTTATCTGGCAAATCCCCAAATCTGTGGGGAAACAATAATATCAGCGGAAGATTAAGTCTCACAGTTCTGGACATACATCATTGGAAATAACATATATCAGCTTTCTGCTTGAATGAAGAAATTCCTAAGTTTTTTTTTTTAATGTTACTTTTCCTTGTTCTCAGATTTGTAGTGAAAAAATGGACAGTGGAGGATTCTGGAAATACATTTTAATGGTCATCTTAGTGCTTAATGATGTGAAAGGAAAATCTAGTAAAAATATGCTGGAATGCAAGATTGACTTTTCTTAACGGTCTTAGTTTTACTGGGTTCTGCTTTAAAATAGGTGTTTAAGTTTCAAGACTATCTTGTCTACAACTAAAAAAAAAAAAAAAAGAACAGCTTTTATTTCAGCATTTTCAAATAGTAACCATTTGGCATTGTCCTATTTTTAATCTCCTTCTATGTATCTTTCAGAGCAAATAAAAATGCTTGATTCCTATATACGGTGCAGGATTAAATTCTTCTTTTTCAAACACTGTCAGATAGTTTTAGTATTTTTATTTTGTGCAAAATATTGTCTTTTATGTAACTTGCAATTCTATGAAATATTTAAATATTCTAAAAAACAGCCTGTTATAAAGAAGTGAATAGTGACAAGTTAGTCGTGGCAAGATGCACCAACTGTAGCTTATCTAAAAAACTGTCCAGCAAGTTCCTGCTGGAGGAGAATTGTGAGCAAGATCTGGACAGAAAATGGAAATAGCATTCAGATCATCTGAAATAAACAGAAAAAGTCCCGTAGTGACATATTCCAAACAACTTGAGACACAGCAAATCATTGTTTTACTGATTTTGGTAGTCCCAGTTGTAGATTAGCAATCAGAATAACCAATAAAGTTATTATTGAGAATGCTGTAGTTTTAATGAAGTATGTACGTTGTTTTCCTCCCCAGTGTCTTTGTGGAAATAATTCATCTAAGAAGCCACTTTTTTTCTGTGTTAGGGTTTATATTCTGTCATCCTATCCCAACTCTTACTTAGAACATTCATCACACATACTTGAAGTCTCCGATACTAGTGACGTGGGAGAAGGAAATGTGAGGAAGGGGTGCACTGTTTTCTACTAGGTACCATCTGTTACAAATTAAAAAATATTCCATTTTGGTTGTTATTTAGCACAGATCTGCAGATTCGCACAATACAGATTTTTAAGGATGCTTCCCTAAGCAGGTCCGTGATGCCTAAGGCTGTGTAATTGAGGCAGAGGTCATGTGGAGCAGACTCTGACAAGCCTAGCATGGCCCAATGTTGTAGCTCGCAAGAGATTTAATCTGATTGTGCTGGCTCCCTTGTTGTTATGGCTAAGATGAATATTCAAAGCACCCATCCTTGAAATGTTAATAGTCTTCTGCCAGATTCATCTGCATTGAAGCTCAGAGCTTCCTGCTGCCCAGCCCTGTGTTAAGGGTGCTGGGCCAGCGTTCTGCAGCGCCTGCCGTTCTGAGAGCCTGCTATGACTAAACTGTGATTAAACTTTGAGCACAAAGAGAAGTTGCTCTGCTATACAGTGGAGCAAAGTCTGTATAGGGCCAGTCCATAGAGGAGTATCATTGTTAACTATTAATCTATCCTCAACTTGAGTTGTGTAAATTCTATTTTTCCTTATTTTGTCTTTACTTGAACAGTGTCTCATGAATGATTAAGGTATTAATTTTATTAGTTATTAAAGTATTAAATTATAATAATAATTATTGTAAGTATTAATAGGCAGATACAGAGTCCTTGAAATGATATAGTTAAGTAGGCAATAACACCAGAATTAAACTTTTTTTCTTTGACCAGCTATGCAAGAATAAGGAGAATCTTAGAAGAACTTTGCGATTGAAATTATTTTACAAGACTTGGTACATGTTAAATTGGTTAACAGAATGCATACCTGTCCAAATAGATGTGTTGTCCCCAAGCTCTATTTATGGCATTTTTCCTGGAGGAGAAGGCAAGTGTGTTACCTAACTAGAGAGGCAGATACCAATGCCTGGAGTGATGTCTTAGCGTGGACATGAAGCTCACCGCGATGATTACAAGGTAATCACCATCAATCTGGGAAAATGCACTGCTGGCTCTAACCACCTGCTTTTCATAATTCCTAAACAGGGTCATATCTTTCTGTAATAACTGTACTTTCTTAGAAGCTTTTTAACTAAGCTTTTTTATCTTCTGATGTAAACCATTAGTTTTAATTTAAAACTCTTACCAGCGAACAGTTTGGTTTTGTCACATGTTCCACTTTTTTCTAGCGAAAGTTATTGGATTCCTGATTAGGAAAAAGGAAAGAAATAGTAGTTTGTTACCCAGCTAAAACACGGGGCTGCTAAGCGTGGCGTGCGGTTTTACAGCTACTGTCGCGTTCTGTTGCTCAGGACTCGCGACGGTCTCTCTGACATGATAAGCAGTAACACAAAGTTCCTCCTAATACCAAACTACCTTAAATCTGACCTAGATGAATTGTGTGTAGGAGGGAGAGGATAATGCTGTAACTTGATCCATTCAGACTTGTGGTAGTCAGCAAAGACCTCTACCCTTAGAAATTACATTAGCAAACTCATTTCACTTAGCCTACTGAACAGCCATCATCAATTAAAATCAAACTAGGCTGATCTTGATTTGATAACTTTTAGGTAAAATGTCCATTATTCATTTCTGATATCTTGAGTCATCTAGCATCTACATAATTATTTTTTATTAGGGTAACTGCTTGAAAATTAGTTCTGTTTCGATTATGATTACTGTTACAATAATTTAGAAAGATCTGTACCAGTAAAATAATGGTATCTCAGAAAACACTGCCAGTCAGGAGTAGATCAAATTTTGCTACTTCTGCTTAAACATCTGAGATATGAACTAGGACTGAATGGACCTGAAGGCCTTTTTTCCATCAGTAACCCAAAACCAACCTTATCATTGATTACAATTTTCCATTTGTCAAGTTACAAGAGGCAGGTTATTTTTAGTGGAGAGCCTTGAACTCTTAAAAACCTGGTTCAAAAGGGATCATGTTGAACCCATAATTTAATCCACCCGTGATGCAGCATCACACTTGTGTGACTCCTTCAACTTGCAGCAATAATAAAAAGTAATATGCCCCAGAAGGAAGGGAAATAGCCTTAACGCCTAATGGGCGTTCTGTCTCTCTCGGCTAAGCTCCAAACTAAGGTTGGCCCAACTTGTACATAGAGTGAAAAGGTTTGATTCCTCCTCAGCCTCCCCAACCTGTGAACCATACCCTGCTGCACTATATTCTCCTGCTAGGAGGAGGGGGAAAAAAACCCTATGACACGTATGAGAGGAAGCAGAATTCTCCACAGCAGAGCTCTGCTCATTTAAAATATTCATCGGTCTTAATTTTATCTTAGTGGACACTTCCTAATTTCTTTTTCCTGACTCTATTCCTTCTCCTTCTTGTCCCTCTCCTTTGCTGAGGCCTGGAGCAAAAAAAATGAGTGGCAAGGGCCAGGCCAGATAATAGGACACCGGGGGACAAGCCTTGGACACTGAGTTCCTCTGGAATTGCCACCCCAGGGCGAGGAGGTGAGACGTGATGCTCGTTCTGTGAGGAAGGAGGAACAGCGGGTTTAGCTGCTCAAACCAGCAGCGGTTGTGCTTCACCTCCAGTTACGTTCCCTTCCCTCAGGGAGGCAAGCCTTGCTACTTGAAAATTCTTACTTTAGTGCTACTTAAACCCCAACATGATAATTAAAAGTGCTACTTGACTATAGTTTTTGTTTCTTTAGAAAAACAATATGGAATAGGGCTCATGACCAAGGGGAACAGTAATGAGAAGATTCTTGGCCCTTTGGCACCAATTTTGAACAGTCTGTAGTTCCCAAAATTGTCATCTGTGGTCACCGAGTTCCAATGTAAAATTCTCATTCCCACTAGATGTCCCTCTAATCCCAAAGCAGTGCAGCAGCAAACCTCAGTGGCAACCTCAAAGCAGCAGGCTGCAGAATGGGGACACATGGCAACAGAATTTGCTTTTCTGCTCCGTAATCAGAGCTGAAGTTACGGTAGCATGAATTTTATCTAATGAGCATGAGTTTACCTAATAGTTTTCTGTATGACCTGTTACTAAATCATTATGGATAAAAATATTAATCAAAAAGGTCAAACCCAAGCATTTATCATAACTTCAGTGCAATCCTTGCAGATATTATAGGAAAAGAAAAAAATAAAGAAAAAGTATTCTCTTGCCACTGCCTGTTTGCAGCAAGCACCGATCGAGAGCTGTGCTGCCCTCGCCCCCAAGTCCACAGTGAGCAAGCGCTGCCAAGAGCCGCCCTCCAGACCCCAGCCACTCGGAAGGACCGTCACCTTTCCTGGAAGCAGGAGGTAGCTGTTCACACCGGCTTCTGGCACCTCCTGGATTTCCATGCTTTAGTTCTGAAAGGAAGACATTAATGAATCTCATTAATTGTTATTAAAATGTTTTTAATGGAAATTAAATGCACCTATCATTTCTAAAAATGTTGTCCTGCATTTCTGGATACCTTTGCAATGAGTTTCTGAGTATCTTTTATATAAATTGACATTTTATTTCATTATTCATGCAAGTTACAGAGCTCTGTGACTATCTGAATTGATTATGTATTTAAATAAAATATTAATATAAATGTTGTTATTACATGTCTACCTCTAGTTGCTTATAGTGGAATCCTAATTTTATCTGACATTTATGAACAATTCATAATAAACTGTCTTTGCAAAACACTCTGCACTGGACTGATGTTATGGACGGAATGTAATCGGCCTTTTATCAGCAGTGTCAAAAGACCATTTCTACTACAAATTTGCATCTTTAAACCTACCTGTAAAGGAACTTAACTGTATAAAACATAAGACGGATACCTCATCTATGCCAATGCACTTTACATTTAAATAGTAACTGCTGATCCTTACAAAACTGACTGGGAATTGAGAACTGATTGTCCAAGTCCTCTCAAATTACCTTCAACCTTGGTTCTGACATTGCTCTAGTCCATGGAAATACACAGCACAGAACTGATCAGCACACCCCAGTAATCTATTACCAGTTTTTCCAAAAGAGTTCAGGAAAAAAATGGCCTATTTTTAATATAATGTGCTGATTCTGAGTAGTTTGAACGTAACTGGAACTTTTTCTACACTTTTGGAAGTTGGAGGCTGTGACAAAGGTAATTAAAAGTAATTGTGTAATAAAAGCTGACACTATTTCTTTGCATCAACAGATAAAAACTAGTTCTGACAGTTATGTGTTGTCCTACATGTGAAACTAGTCATATACTGTGATCATTTCTGAGCTGCACAAACTTGATGTTATAATAACCTGTGCACTTAATATACTTTTTTCTTACAAGTCTGATTTAAATATGACTTTAATATCATCTGCTAAGTCAGCAAGATTTTCTTCAGTTTTAGAGATGCCAAATGCATTCCTGACAGAAGCTTTTCAGCAAGGGGCTGATGCCAAGCAGCTTTGCTCCGGTGTTAGAAAAGAATCCGTGGATGCTGTGGTGCCAGTATTGGAGCGTGCCTGGGCAGCGGTTCTGCTCTCCCTCCCGGTGCCAAGGAGAAGAAAGTTGCCAGAATTTAAGGAACAAGTAAGTCCACTAATAAAAGACTGTTCAAGTTCAGCATCTTCAACATTTGCTTTTCGGTCACCTGGCTGTTTGGCCATTGGGAATGGGAAGATGTGATAGCAGCGAAGTGCTGAAGTAATTCATGAACAAAATCCCTCTGCTTCCTAATAACTTAAGCATCTGCTGCCAAAGTTTTTATAAATCAATAACTACCAGACACAACGGCAAGAGACTGTTTAAAACAAACACTAATTCTGGCTCAAGTCCTGGTGTCACTGAATTAATGATAAACACTCTTATGGTCAGCTTTTTTTTCTTTTAAGAATGAGAGGGGAAAGTAGCAAAACTAGGACCGATTAAAACAAATGCTGTTTCACTAATGAAAAATTAAATTTTAGAATTCATTACCACAAGATGTAATCAAAGTAAAAAAGACAACTTTCAAATTTTATATATTTATATATATAGATTTGAATTACAGCCAAATACTTTTAGAAAGAAATAAAAACATATTCTGCCAGTCTTGGTACAATGATAACATATTCTAAGGGTAGGCTGTGTCACATATAGCTATTGTGCACTTTCTGGTAGTTTCTTATAAAGAAACTTGTAAATAAGACAGTGAACATCATCAGACAGACCTCACAGGCTAATAAAATTTGGTAATTCCTATGTTTCTTATATTTTGTAAAACAGTTATTAAATAGATAAAAGCCCTGATTTTAAAAAGGAAGCACTCTCATGTGATTCTGTGAATCTAGCAGAGTGTATTTGACCAATTCTTTTAATTGAGAGTCTATGACAAAGAAAAACAAAAACCTCACTCTTTTACATGGTTGAAATTTTAAAGATATGGCAGAATTCATACACAACTGACACAGCCTGGTGCTCTCTATTGCAGTCTAAATGATATTTGTTGCCCTGATAATAGTATGCAAGGATAATTTATTAATTTATACATTATTGATATATAATTCATGTGCAATGGGAGGAAGTTGGTCTGCAAGTTATAAATGGAAGGTTATCAAGAACTTGCAGAAGTCAGTGACAATTCTATATATAGCTAGTCCCAATGCCTGCTGTGTACATGCAACAAAACACATTTCTTACTTACCAATGTTGAAAGTACAAAGGTTGGAATTTCCTGGATGCATGAGTTTCTACTGTAGTATATATATAAAAAAAAAAATTACATTGCTAAGTATTTTATCAACTGCAATGCTAAACAGTAGCCTTTAAGGATATTCCCCAATTGTACAGAGGCTATACTATATTGAGGAATGTTTTCTATCGCAGACTCTTGGGTGGGAGAATATGAAAGATTTGGGGGATAACCACAGAACACAAAAAATAGCTCCTTTAAAAAGCAGGAATTATATTCCACAATTTATACATGACATAAAATATGGCTCAGTTTATCTACTTAAGGCTGACAATGCACTTCTGAAGGGTATTTTATATTTAAGCAAAAGCACTTAGAAAGGAGTTTGGTTTACATTTCCCTACAGTTTTACATCTGTCTTTTTCCATTTACTTCATTAGGGTCACCCCACTTTTAAACCAGCCAAAGTTTCATCAGTGGCAGAGCCGGCATCTTTGCCTAAATGAAGAGACTGAGAAGTTGTCTCTGGTGTTCAGATGTGAGTTCAATAGAAAAGTCTCCTTCTACTGATGAACTAAAGAGCAGTCATTTTTTCTCTTGGTATCTTCTTTGTATATGCAAAGCTGGAAAGTGCTCTGATAATCAATATAATCTGAAAGGAGTGACAGACAATACGAGCTCAGCTTTGATGAGTTAGAAGTGGTCATCCTCTACAACAGACTTTTACATTAAAAACTGTTAAAAACTTTCCTATGTACAGATTAGACTTTATTAAGATGTTTCTGTATTTCCTCCTCCTGAGGCTCAGCAGACCACAAATTTCTGGAGTAAAGACGGTATATATTAGGGAGGGGGAGGGGAAAGGAATTAAAAAAATAATAATAAAAAAGGAAAAAGACTTCATCAGACTCCAGCGAAGAAAAACTATATTCACAGTGTTTTCATCATTGATTTATCTTGGTGTTTCTTTTGTGAGATAGAAGGACTTAAGACACCTTTAAGACACGATGCACCTTAAAGTGTTTGTGAGCCTGTGCCTAACAGCAGGCATCACTATGAGTACAGACCCAGCAGAACGCATCACGGTGCACAAGCAAAATGCAAGTAAATGCAACCGTAATTTTGGCTTGAAGATCTAAGCATACAAAACTACTATATATTGCACTATATTGTAGTTAGAAGAGTACTTCTTTATTTTTAATGTTGATGTATATTTATTTTTAAAACAAGAGAACCTTGTAATTTAGTTGCAATAACTGTATATATATATTTTAAAAATCTAGCTAGCAATATTGTTCTTTGGCGAATACTCTCAAAATGACTTTTGGCTTTCATTCTCACAAACCAGTTGCTGGCTGGAACTCTGCCTGTGTAAACATCTATGCAGTAATCCAATTTTCACCTCCAAGTGTTAAGCATCCCCACTGGTTAAAAATAATCCTTGCAGACAAACAGTAGCTGATGACTATGAAGATACACAGACAGAAATATTTCTGTCTGTGTTTCTCAATAGGTGCACTATATGTTCTTCAGATATTTTAGTATATTTTATATAGCGCTGCAATTCTAAATAATTTGAGCATAATTTGGATTTTTTTTCAGCTTCACTATAATTGATTTGTATTCTACATGGAACAGAAAACATAAGCCAAGGTGAAATAGCTATGAAAAAGAGCTACTCAGCATGAGGAGTTAAGACGAACAGAAATGTTAGCAGAAAATGTTTTGAGCAGAAACCTAAACAAACATCTATAAAACAGAGAGAGAATAGAGAATTATAAATACCAACAAGATGTCAATATGGCAAAGTGACCTTTTGTTCTAAATGAATATGTTCAACAAAGCTCTGAAGTCTGAATCAGATTTAAATAGTCATATCACCAAAATGAATAAGAATTAAGAAGGTAAATTAATTCCTAAGGGAAATCACTGTAGATCTCATTAGTTCAGGAACAAGATACCTTAAAACTTTTAATTAAAGATAATATTTACAGCAAATGAATAAGAGTTGGCAGGTTTCAGCACAAACCATAATCTCATTTATGCAAAGTTTTCTTATATTAAGGGAGACATCATTAATCTCATTGGAGATGCCCTCCAGACTGACAGTGCTGCAGCACCGAGGTGATTTCTTACAGAAGCCTTTTTATCTACACAAAAGAAATCTAACTCAAGCAGACACAAACCATAAAAAGGCCCGAGCAATTAGAGATATCACTCTGTGCAAATAGACTACTGACTTTATCATGTTAGCGAGCCTCTCATAATGAGCTCACTTCTAACAGGGCCCATCTTCCCACTGGCAGCCGAAAAATTAACAATAACTAGAACTCATATTGCCTAGTTATCTGCACAGTGATCCATCTCGGGATCGTCCCTGACTCGGAAAGAAATTTCATCTTTCAGAGTCTGAGTTCACATAAAATTAAATAGCAAACACTAGGTTATCTGATGGACGCTGAACAGCTGTTGAAGGCTCCACATTTCCATTTTACAGCTGTACTAAAGAGGCAATGGCTATCTTTCTACACAAGACGAATCATACAGAGGCTAAATTGCATGAAACTAAATCTTTTTATATTTTTATAATATTTAAAAAATATTTTCTGTGTTCAGAACCTGTCAAATAAACACTGTTAAAAATACCTATTTAGCTAGCTTTTGGTAGAAGACTGCAAACCAAGGTAACCACCCTGAAATAAATGTTTTGGGAAGATAAAACACTAAGCGGGTAAGAAATTGCATGTTTTTGTATTCAATGTGCTAACTATGTTAAAGAAAACTCAGCTTACTGGGCTGTTGCAAGGAATATATATACATTCTAGCATACTATGTCATGTATATTAATGAACTGTAATAAACAATAGCAAAACCAAACTGCTCCAGGGCATCTGTATAATAATCATGGTCTAATGACGTGTAATTAATAAATGAGCCCTGTACACAAACCTAGCCACTTTGGTAAGGTCACAGTGTATTGCATTTCTAGTACGAACTGCCTTCAGAGGAGCTTTAAAGTCCACGGATTAAAAGACTAACTAGGGTGTGAAGTATGACATTACTACAGTGTTTGTATTATTTTTCTACGCAGTTTGAAACAAAGGTTGAATTCTGACTCTGAGCAATAAAAAACGTTCTTTGATAATATCGTAATTGGCACGAGATTTCGTTAGAAAAAGCCCCAAAGCACCAGAGTTCACTACCATGACCACAGCCTGATTTGCTTTATTTGCTAATCTTTCATCAGAAATGTACAAACAGGTCTCAGGCTTCCCTGGATAATCAATGCACAGCCCTTTTCCTGTCATGCTTCCCTGCCCACCAGTCAGTCAGCATCCACATTTCCACTGTAACAACCGCTCAAACTCGGAGTGCATCGTGAGGCTGCAATATCACCACTTGCTAGGATCTAAAGAGAAGTGTACATGAGTAGACAGCAAAATCAATGCTCACCTGATTACAGATATTTTTCAAAAATATTGCAGGCTCAGTTCATTCATCTTTTGTGTCGGGTTTCCACTTTGGGCCAAACACCAGCAGAGCTGCTTCTGCAGCATGAAGGATCTTGGCGGAGCTGGAGTGCCTTACCGTTGCTAAGGAGAGCTAAGTAGATCCCACAAGGATCCACTTCCAGGACTGCCACGGAAACACTCTGATGCTCTCTAATCCCACCTGGTTATCCAGGGCACATTTTCTCTCTGTCCCCTAAATTCTAGAGCACTGAAATAGAGGAGGCGAAGAAGGAGCTTCTCCTCGGTCTCTCAATACAAGATGCAGAAGAGCTAATAAATAACCCAGCTCTGAAAGAACTCTGGTATCCAGAATAATTTTTGCAGATACATATACCTTTTTTTTTTTTTTTTTTCCCCCGCCCCCTCCATTTTAGGAAGAATGAAGATCAGATTTCCACACATCTGAATCTTCCAAACTCTCTTCCTCCAGAAATGTTTACAGGTAAGTAAAGTTTTAATATGTGCACTCCACACACTCACCATCACCCTTCCACTTTTAGGAAAAATGGGCAATCCTTGCTCCATTTGATTACTGAAGCCTAACCCTTTGACCATGCCCAAAGGCAGGTTTTACAGAGAGGTTTCTTCTTTACAGGAGCCAGCTGAATAGGGGACAAAGAGCTACTTTTTCGCCCTGCTTGAACAGTAATCCCAACCATTTCCCTCTTGGAACCAATGCAGTTCAATGGTACGGAATGAACTGCTGGTCAGGACTTTGGAAAGAAACTGCTATAAAGCCTGAGAAATCTGATATGTCTTGAGAGCCCTTAAGAGGTGTGGAGTGAAAGGAAATCCTGATCTATAAACTGCCTGCAACAGCCATCCGCAGCCACAGCGGCAACCACCGTCCAACATCCCTGACAAGAGGGACTTACTCCTCAGTTTTTAAGTTATACATTACGGGAAAATAAATATATATGTAGGTATTCTATACATATAAATGTGTATGTATTATATGTGTGTATCTATATACACATATATATATATAAAATACACACAGATATATACATATTTTTAAAGCAAGCTGTTATGCTCTTTATCAGAGTATCACTTTTCTTCCCTTGGGCAAACACTATCGAAGACCGTTACTCAGAAAATCTTTTTTTTTTTTTTTTTTCCGAACGGCCTGGAATAGGGGCAGAGCCGGCCATGAAGAACAGTGACTTTATGTTACTGCCACCTAGCGGGGAATAAAACAAAATTATTTTCTGGGATCGCAGCCGTGCCACCCATTTCCCCGGTGTCCCCGCTCCGGCTGCGTCTATGTGCCGTTAGAAGTCCTGTCACGATAACTTCATTTATTACTCGTTTTCACACCAGAAAGCACCGTGTAGATACATGTGTGTGTTTAAAAAAAAAAAAAAAATTCAAATATTCAATATTCCACATTTCTACCCATGCCTTGACGGATTGCATCTCTCTTTTAAAACGTACCTACCTCAGTGTGCTAGGAACCCGAGGGGAATCCCACAGAAAGGGCGGCCAAATCCGGCCTGGCCCGGTACCGAGCGGTTCTGGCCGGCGCCGCCAGAACCTTCTGGAACCGGGTCGCACGGCGGCGTCGGTTGCCACGGCAACCGCGGCCCCTCCGCGCCCCGCCCCCGCCTGTATCGTCACGCCCCGCGGGGGCCAATGGCAGCGCTGGAGCGGCGTCACGTGGTGGGGAGGGGCCGGGGGTGGGGGATCCGCGCGCGGAGCGGCGCGTCCCCAGAGCGCGCGCGGGGCCGGCGGGTGAGGAGCTGTGGTTGCCGCCGCCATCATGTTCGGGGGCTTGGGGCGCTGCTTCGAGGACGACCCGTTTTTCCGGTGAGGGGCCCCGCCGGAGGCCGGGAGCGGCTGCGGGGGGCCCGCTGGGATGGAGCCTCCCCGCGCTGGGGGGAGCTGCCGCCGGGGGCTCCGCCGCCCGGAGCCGCCTTGTCGAGCGGAGGCCGTTGGGGTCCCCGAGGGACGCGGTTCGTTGGGGTCCCCCAGCGCGGGACGCTGGCGTGGCGCGAGCGGGCGCCCCGAGGGCGGCTCGAGGTTCGAAGGGGGTTAAAGCTGTCGCCAGTGCTCCTCAACATCAGAGTTGAGGTTTTTACTCCCCTTTTCGCTCTTGCTCTTTATTTTTTTCCTGTGTCGGGTTGCAGTGAAGAGCACGGTACGAACCTCACAGTGATGCGTGCTGGGGGGAAAGCGTCGCCGCTGGCTGGAGCTGCTTGGCTTCTGTAGAGTCTTTAACAGCTTCTTTAAAAAAAAAAAAAAAGGCAACTAGATGTTATAACTTTTGCAGCTTTATATTTATTCAGAAGGCTGTTTTTGAGCACCTGTTGTGGATGCCTGTGCAGCCCGGGGTGGTGTTCTTACGTTAAACCTTTGCAAATGCCTGCCTGGAATCACCTGAAGTATTTAATGGAAAACCTCTGTTTTTCCAGAACTTATTTGCAGAACATGTTGACACTTCAGTTAGGCAGAAGGACTTTTTTATTTCCCTTCCAAGAGTTCGGTGATAGTGCTTTAGTAGTTAGTATGTGTGCATGTTTAGACTACAGAATTAGTTTAATTTCCTGTGGGGAAACTAGTGTGGGAATCCTCATTTGCTTCAGAAACATAGGCTAAAATAACAGGTGCTCCACTGGGGTGTTGGGAAAGCCCCAAAAATTAAAGCACCTGACTTGACCTCAAACTTACATGGCTTGTCAGAAACTAAGTTGCAGCAGGTAAGGGTGGAGTTGAGTACTCAAAGGAGCCTATAATTTTTTTTTGAATGTGGTACTTTCCACTTGGAGCTTAATTACAAGCTAAGTGTGATACGAGTGGGTGGACAAGGGAAGGATAAGGCTGTGGGGCTTGTGCTGAGGGTTTGTTGACTCTCTATCTCCTGGTTACAGGATATTCTAGCTGAGGTTGCCCTTGCAGCTCTCAAAGCAGGGTCTGCTGCTCCTCTGCAGAAGGGATGGCTTCTGGAGCTGTACAAACTTTGATGAGTGCACTTGGCTGGTGGGTTGTTGGCAATGTACATGCTGTTTTATTGGTTACACCCAGGGGACACTGCAGAAAATTCACTGTATGTAGTCCTTGTGTGAGTGAAAATAGAAAATCATAGAATCATAGAATGCTTAAGGTTGGAAGGGACTGCATGTAGTATAGTTATAGTAACCTGCATGTTCAAAATATGCTTTTATGATCCTTTTAAATATCAATCGCTGTTCTCTTGTTAATATTTAATGTAGTCACTGGTACAGTTAAAAATTGGAGAGAGACGTTGCAGGAGCTAGAAGGGAGCATGTACATGCAAGCAAACACGTGTCAAACACGGAGAAGGGGCTGAGATTTTTTTTTTTTTTTTTTTTAGTGCTGTCCTGATGTGTCTGCCTTAAGATAGGGAAATGAGCTTACTGCTTTATATAAGAAGATTAGCTTCCAAAACAGCGTAATACTAGTCTTCCGTTGCCTCACAAGGAGAGATTTTGACTGTTGGACTGGGAGTAGTGCCGGGGTTGAGAGCCAGGTCTCCATCCCCGAGCAGCTGTGCTGGGAGGCACGGGTCTGTGAGCCAGCGTGCTTCCAAGGCCTGGCCGAGCTTCCCCCAGTAGCTTGGACAGGTGCAGAAGTTTAATCTCCTAGGCCAAGTTCCATGTTTCTGATTTACCATTGCACAGGTTTTGTTTCATTGCTCCAGGTGTTATATTCAATGTACTCCTGCAGCTTTGAACTTATAAGTATGCCTTTTTGAATTAGGAAGCTAAATAATATGAGGCACAGTTTTGAGAAATCATGAACTGAATTTCTTCTAAGATACTGGTTTTCAACTGAACAGAAACATACAATGAAGGAAGGAGGAGCAATCATTTTGTTACTATGCTCTGCTACTATAATAGGTTTCAGCTGGAACATAGAGCCTTAAACTTAAGAAGTTGAACCTGAAGCCTACAGGAACTAAACTCACCAACTGATGTGTCTGCCAGTGCAGCTCTTCACCATGTGTGTTAGCATCTGCCTCTTCATTTTTAATATCGTCTTTTCTGTATAGTTGTGTTTGTTTTATATCTTAACAGGCTTGGAGGCTGGACTTCTGGTTTCCTTTAGTGATCCCTTCAAACATACAAATGTCAAGTGAAGGTCATAGTGCAAATTCTGTTATTGCAAAATAATAGAACAACAAATGTGCAAATGGTTAATATTTCCCTTCAGAACTTTAGAAATAATTTATGATTAACGTGTTTAGGACTCTAAATCAATGTGCCAAACCCTTTAAAACCTTTTTTCTTTTCTCAATCAATGTTATGATATAGTAGTGCCAAGTGTGTAGAAGTTATGTGTCAGTTTCTTCTAAAACATTTTTATTTACCCTAAAGAAAGTCAAACTTTGGATGTCGATGTGATCAGCAGTAATTAAGCTAGGACGCTGTCCATCTGCTCCTGCTGTCCTATAAAATCTGTGACTCAAAGGAAGGACTTCAGATCTTGTATAGCAAAAAGACAATTGATATGTATTAAAATGAGTGACATACTCCTAACTTCCCTAATTACTGTATATTTTGGACAGCAGGGATGTCAAGATGGTGAGCTTAGTGCTTTTGTCTGGTTATTTTCCAGGTAGATGTTCAGTTGAGTCTCTACTCTTGTTTTTGTCTTACTCTAGAACATACAGAACTCATAAAATTTCTTTGAAGGTTTGACAACATTAGTACTGCTTTACACTTCACTCCCTAAAATGTGCTTAAACTTGGGACATTTCAGGGAATTGGGAAAGCGTACTTCTCCTGCTTTTGCACTCCACAGCAGGAGTTTTATTTCCCCATCTCAGATGGTAGGAAGCTGTGCTTCTGAATTGTGTCATGGCATTGTGTAGAGGGAAGAAGAAACAATAATAATAAAAAAGACAGTTCTAGGTACAAGTATCAGTGTATCAGATACTTTAAATGAAAAGTGAATGGCCAACAAGTTGCCAGAGAAATGGCAATATGGAGGAAAAAAAAAAAAAGAAAATATTGACTTCATTTCTTATTTCTGATTGCCTTTGTTCATAGGTGATGGATTAAACACATTATGAAGCTGCCGTAGTCCCTGTATGTTAATAAAAATAAGTTCAGATGGTGCTGGAGGAGATTGTATGGAAATACGTTGCCACTTGGGTAGTGTTTATGTGTTTTCTTGATCTGGGCTTGTGCAGTAATTTTGCATCTGTTCTTCATCCCCTGGAGAAAAAAAAGGGGATTCTGGCTGTCTGAGAGTTGCTTATCAGGTTGGATTGAAGCTAAAGCTGGCAGTCATGTGAGTAGGGTAGATAGGCTCTGCTCATGACAGTGGAAAAAATACTTGTAAGCTCTAACAGTCTGTCTGCCTGTGTTGGAGTGGCTTAAGTGTGTACATCGCCTAAAGGGATATTGTTGGGTTACAGATCTCATTGGAGAACTAATCCAGTGTTGCAAGTGTAACTTTATTTCTGTTAGTGTGTGTGTGTGTATACATATTTAATGTAAGGAAAGTGAAATGCAACGTGGGGCACAAGAAGAGATCAGAGTGGCTCATTTTCATAGGGGGAGAGGCAGGGAAATCTATTCAGGAGACAGTCGGTTATTGGCGAAGTCAGAGGAGCAACCTGAAGCTTTTCCTACATGGAGGCAGAAATTATGTCATAGGAAAGGTTGTGGTGGCCTGCAGGAATGAGGGCATGAGGTGTCTGGGGAATGCCAAGGAATGGGTAGAAAGGGAGATGAGGTGCTGTTAAGACAGAGTAAACAAATCTAGGAAGTGGCTGTTAACATTTCTAAAGTGGTTTTCAGTGGAGTAGCAAATGCAAAAATTAAAAGGGAGATGAAGAGAAAATGACTTTTCCCTCCCTCACACCCTGAAAATTCGTAGCCTTTGCTGAACCGTAGGCAACAGTACTGAATATGTATTGTGTTTCTGCCAACATCATATTTTACTCCTAGCCTCAGTTTGAACTCTAGTTCTTTGCAAATGAGAGAATGCAAAGAAATAATTAACAATGGGGAGTGATGCATGCAACAATTTGCTTGCAAGCCAAGCTTAGGAGTTATGGTGGAGTTCTATAGCTGTTTGGAGACAAAAGTTGAATATTAGGAAAAAAAATTCTCACCTTCTTGCTTCCCTTGTGAGCTTTTGTCTCTTTTCTCCTCCTTCCTATGTGGAGAGGTGGGATACCAGAATGTTGGGAACTGGGACAGTGAAGATGCAATAGTGGGTCATAAAATAAAGGAGAGAAAGCTGGCTGGAATTTAATGGATGCTACAAGTTTTCAAGCATGTGAGTTGAAGAGAATGATGGATGGAAGCACCTACAAGAGTAAGTTGTGGGAAACCTCTTAGCAAGACAGGTTAAGATCAGTGATTAATCCCCCACTAACCTCTGCAAGACCAAAGCACCGGGGAAAAGTGATTCTCTTAATTTCAGGGGCTGCAGGTAAAAGACTCTAAAGGTAAGGTACAGATCATACTTAGAGTTTCTGGCAGTTTGGGAATGTGTAGACTGGAGTGAAAGATGTCTGTGAAGGATAGAAAGCTTCATAAAATATGAAGGAGGAAAAAGAAATGAGTGTCAAAGAACATGAGAGAGTAATGAGGGGTGGTGTAAGAAGACAAAAGAAGTTTAAAAAAAAATGCAATTAACCTGAGAGATGGGGAAAAAGTGAAAGTGAGAATAATTGAGGGCAATGACTCCCTAATTGGGTTCTATAAAATAAATAAATGTAAATAGAATGCCTTACGGAATGATTTAAAAAAATCAGTTTTAAATTATTTGGTAACTATTCTGCATAGCTTGAAATAAAATACACTAACTTTCTATGTGGAATGTCTCTTTTTCAGTGATCCCTTTGCTGCTCATCATGAGTATATGCGTCAGATGATGAGAAGTTTCTCTGATCCTTTCGGAAGAGATCCATTTCTTAGCATAACAGATGGTAGGGAGAGAACGGTAGATCGAAGAACACGCCATGAGTCTCAGGTTGCTCCGAGAGGAAATCGCAGAGTAAGATTTGGGGATTATTTTGTTTATTTTTATTTTATTTCCTCTGGGATTGTTAAATAGAATTCTTACTTGCTAGTACTGGATTTGGCTTCACATTTGCATTTTGGCTAAACTTAGTCCAGTGCAAAAGCAGGCCTACCATCCTGGTCAGATTACTTTTATCGTTCTCAATGAAATGTGAATAACACCTCTTAATTCTGTAATGGTCAAAGGTTTAAGCATTTACTTTGACAAGCTTGTTTCTGTTAGTACTAATAACACAATACATCTGTGTGCTAGTAAATATTTATTTTCAATTATTATTAAAATAAATACTATGTATTAAATGTTAAATGGTGAATAATTAACGCTAAACTTCCACTTGTGTATATGAAAGCCAAGCTTATGTTTCAACCACCTAGAACACCTAGAATGTTAAATTCTTTCAATTTATTTTGTATAAAGGCTTCATATTCTGTATTTTTTTCCAAACTTAATTTCCTGTAGCTACATGGCTGTAAGGATTACAGAAGATGTAAATTGATATGAAGCCTAATATTCCTGTAAATGGTCACCTACAACTGAGAAGGAAATTGGCAAAAATCTATGTACAGAAAGTATGTTTTAAAATTATCTGGTCGTGAGTGACAATTGTTGCTTATGTTTCTCTAGCTAAATCTTACCTGATTAAAAAAGCTCCCACCACCACTCCCTCTCTTCTCCCAGCACAAGCAAAATATTTTTAATATTATTTTTTTATTAAGTCAATGTCACTCATTACTGTTTGAGTTCCAGGACAAAGCAGATTATAGAGGGTTATGGAACTCAGCCAGATTATGCTGCTGTTATTCAGACATAGATACTCAGAACTGAAGCATAGCTGAAACACTGTCACCTGCAGGTCAAGAGGGTAACTGTCAGATTCTTTCCTCTGCACTCATGTGTTGCCAATTAGTTTCAAGTATAGATGTAGCTGGATCTAATTAAGGGAAAGGCTTTTCTCTGTTGAAGCAGATTCTTAAGTCGTGCTTCAGTAGATACTTAAAAATGGATTTTTTTTTTTTTTTTTTTTTCCTTAGGTTAGGTTTTGACTTTTCTATTTTGGTATTTTGGCAATGGTAGATAAAGCATAACATTTTCTATGCCTCACCTTTATAAAAGATTTAAAGGTGCAAAAGCACTGTGTTATTTTGCTGAGTACAAAAGAATTCTGCACCTCCTAAAATGTTTTCAATGTGTCGTTTTGAAGTTCTTCACTCTTCACCTAAGAGTTTTCAGAAGAAAAGTCAGTAAATTATTTGATCTTTGTAGTAGTCCTGAATTGCTCTTGCTATTCTTCCAGAAATGATGCAAGCAAACTTGAAATCCATATGTTCCTACATAAAAATCTAACTGTATGTTTATTGTTGCGTACAATACACTTCAACAGTATTCATATGATTAACCTTTTGTAATTTGTTTTTAAAGTAAATTATAGCATACCTAAGATTCCTTTACAAGTGAAAACTTGTTGTTACAATTCTACATGCGTAGATGTGTTTGAAAAATTAAAGCCTTTGGAAATTTGCAATATTCAATATGTCAGTTTTCCTCGTTTTGTGGGGAAGTGGAGGAGGAGATAAGGAGTATGAGGAGTAATAGGGAAAAACATCTTCAGAGATATTGCTATTGTGTATGTGTGCACATGAATTGTGATAAACAGTCTGACTTGTGTTTATTTTATTCCACGTGACTGGGAGAACTTCACTGCAGTTTAAACTTTTTGAAAAACTTGATATAATATTTTTCAGCCCTGGGAATGATTTATTGTGTTAATATTTTAAAAAAAAAAAAAAGAGCATTGTTAACTGGAAACTATGGTGGAACTTGAACAGAAGCTTGGTCAATAGGATATCTGATTGCCATATATAATAAGCAAATAATTAAGAGTATTCAATATTTTGTAAAATAGAGTACTTAATCTTTACTGTGACTAATAACTTTAAATTATTATTTAGTAACATGTCCTTTTGTACTCGATAGGATTATAGTCTTTTCTACACCCACGTGTTAGAGCTAAAATCTGATTCTCTGCAGGCAAAAATCTTTACTTTTGCAGCTTTAATCTTTTCATAAAGAGTTTGTACTTCTGCTTAACCAGCCTTTCTTTAGGTAGGCTTTTATATAACTCTCCCATCCTAGTTTCCTGGAAACATCAATTTGTTTTCTAGGATCTCATTGCCCTGTCATATAGGGATATTCAATATGTGCTGGTCAAACGGGAACTGTATTTGCTGGTGTTTATAGCTACATCTATTTATACATCTGCAGAAGAATATAACCTGCTCATGGGGGATTTATTAGTCTTCGGATGGTTCTATATATGATGATAGATTTACTTAGAACTTCTCTGCAGTGACCTTTGAAACTGCTGACGAGTCAGGCTTCATTTTCTTTTTTGCAAGAGGACTATGGATATTTTAGAGAAATGCTATTTATATTTTATTGTAGTATGTAAAGAGTGCTTGATCAGTTGCATCCCTTATTTTTCTTTTTTATCTCTGTGTTCTAAAATACTGACATAATTTTACACAAATTTAAGGGGTATATTGGTGATTTTAATCAGCTTTCAGTAATGGGATTCTACTGTGTGAATAGAATCAAGTGTTTTTAGAGAAGTAGGTGGCATCTGAAGTATTATACCTAATTTTAAAATTCCAGTGTAAAGGCTATGGTGTACACATGGTTCTCAACTTTTAGCTTCAAGTGCTTTCACTACATACTTATGAGTATGAATTATTAAATGTGGTGACAGTTACTGTTTTCTCATTTCAAAATATTTTATCTCTATATACTAAGAAACTGTTGCATATGGTCATAGCACCCTATAAATTGCCAAAGTACCCTTTAGTGACTGTATTTGATCAGAAATATTTAATATCACCTGCTGTATATGAAAACGCATTGGCTATTTCTGTGTCTTACAGTAGGTACAATAACTAAAGGAAGCTGGTTAACTTTTCCTTCCAGGCAGTGAGCTGCTCCCTCATGCCCTTTCCAGGCTTTGGCAGACTGGTTAGTATCCCTGCAGAGATAACCTGTGCCGTTCTTGCTAGTACACGCGCCCTGTCCGCATGGCCAGCGCTCGGGGAAAGGCCAGGTCTGTGCCATGCAGGCTGCTCTGCTTGGGGCTCGGGTGCACGCAACAGCATCGTTCTGGAGGGCTCGTTTCTTGTTAATGGAAATGGTGAGGTGGTCTAAACACTTGGATACCAAGTTTGAAAAAGTGGCTATTTAGCAGCCTGTTTTTCTCCTCTGTGATTTATCTGTTTGTCCTTGATCTCAGAACTGTCTCTTAATGAATGAACTGCTGTGCCTGGGGATTGAGTGCAGCCGTAGAGCAGACACTGCCAACCTGAAGCGTGTTAGTGTCTGTGATACCCCACAGAACGCAGGGGCAGTGCCCAGATGTCTGGGAACAGAGGCAGGCTGAGTTACTGACGCTTGCAGTGATCTGATCGCTGGAATGTCTATAGTAACTGCCTACAGGTTTTGATAGGCCTTAGAAGAAGTTTCAAATGCCTTTTTTTTTTTTCTCTCCTTCCAATAGCAACTTTTATCATTAGTCAATATATACTATCAGCTACAGACTATGCTGATAAAACTGTGCATGGAAGCCTCGCTTAAAACTGCACCAGCGGATCTTCTGCTTTCATGTTAAAAAAAAAAAAAAAAAACAATCTGCATATATCTGGGTATATGTGCAGCATCAAATATGTAAGAATCCCAGGTTGGGGTGTTCTCATTCTGTACACCATCTGTATGTTATTGGAGGGATGTCCACCACACTCTTTGCAGAGGAGAAGCAATAGTCAATACTCCATGAGAGGATTCAGGTGCATAAAAGTGACTAAGAGCAAATCCCAAAGTGCTCTTAGGGATAACCAGTGTGAGGATCATGTGGGGTTTTGTAGCTTCTCACATTCATCCTGCAACTTGCACGTTCCTTGCTACAGATGTGGTTTTATCTTTGCATGTTGTTAGGATAGATGGGTTCAGTTTATCTGTTCTTTCTCTACAATTATTTAATGGCTTCCTTTGTTAAAGTTGTGGTTCACTTGTTCTCTTCAGTCCCTAAGTAAACTACTTTCGCAAGTCTAACCCTGAGTTTTGCTTCTGAAGATAACCTGAAGTGAAATTTTTGCATGGGGAGAGCCTAAGATGGTGAATTTCAGGTTTTACCCTATTTAAGAGGTGTATTTAAAATACACTTTTTTTTAAAATACACTAAAATACACTACTTCCACTTCTTCTGGAACGTTTCATTTTTATTTCTGCTCCACGTGGAACTCAGAGCTCGGCCCAACAAGATCCTTTCCAGTAATGACAGCAGTATCTGCGGAACTTCACTGCACATCAGGAAGGAGTCGTCCTAGAATTTCATTCTGCTTCTTTCCTGCTTCATGCTTATTATAGCAGGCCATGTGCACTAAAGAATTTGAATAATAAAGGAGATTTGGTCTTCCATAGATCTGTAAGGTGTGGAGGGGCACGTGGTACTTCTGACTGTGACAGGAACTGACAAGCTCAGGTTAGAAAGTACATGTAAACAGTTCTCGCAAACTGTCCACAATATGTGCTTATTCTGACATTTGGGTAGCAAAGGGTTCACACAGCCCTCTTCAATGTTTACTTCTTAACAATCAGGCTGCCTGTGCTTGCTTTCTTTTTTTTTTTTTTTTTTAATTTTAGAAGATGCATTTTGGCTTGTGTGTGTTTAGTAATTGCAGGCTGTGAACCTCATTAATGCTCTGATTGGCATCGATACAGTGCATGTTAACCAGCTTTAGAAATTAGTTGTCTTAATCTTCATTTTTGACTTGTTTTTTAGCAGGATTCAGATTTTGGGGAGCCATTTTTTGCAATGGACAGAATGATGTCAAATATGCGAAACAGTATGCTAGAGATGCAAAGAAAATTTGTGAGTAACTTCATTTGTTTTATATTGGGCAATGACAGTGACTTAAACTGTCATTAATCTGGAGCGGGGTGAAGAGGGGGAGATTACGGGCTTAGAGCAGATAGTAAGAAAATGTGCTGGGTAGTTTTGTTTGCTTTCTGGCCTAGAAAATACTGTGCTTGTAGTTCTCCACATTGTCATTGATAATTTGCTAGTGGTAGTACTTTAAATATAAGCTTAATTCTCTGGGGTTGGAACTGCTTTAAGCTGTCTGGTTTCTCTGTTGGCAGAGCTGAGTACGCCCTCAGTACAGGAGGATTAAAACTGTTGTTTTTCAGAGGTGCAGTAACAAACTCCCCAAAGCCTAAATGCCACCCTGTGCATAGACTTTTTGAGTCTATGCTTTTTAGAAATCGATCCTTTTTCCACTGGCTTTATGTTCACTGCTGTTTCTTCTGCAGTGCTTGAAGATAGAACATCAATATGTGTTGACAGCGTTGCGGAATACATTTACTTTATCTACGGGGCCTTGTAAAATGGATTGCTGTCATTGTTGCTAAAATCTTATTTCACCTGAACTTTTACACTCCTTACTAGATCTTGTAACCTATGAGATCAGTCATGCCATGTTCATCTCCATTGGTAAACTGCGCCAGGACGTTGCTTATTGCTGGCTGTGCTTTTAATTTGTTGGCCAGATTCCTGGCCTGGTGAGCCCTGTGCCCAGACAATGCTAGGATAATAGTGAGGGCATATTGTGTCCCAGGATCTGTTCCCAGAAGGCTGCATAGGCACATTCCCACTGAACTCAGGAAGAAAGATTTAGGAAGGAGGGAAGGAATACATTGAGGTAAAAGGATCAATTTGTGTGGATGGAACTGTGTCTGATACCGGAATTGAGGGTTAATTCCCCAGGGGTCATTCCTTTTCTTACTGATAATTCCATTAATATATTCTTAGAATGTAAGAAGTATTTACTATCCAGAGATTTACACTTATATTAATAAGAAAAATGCAATGATTGCTTGTAGGATGACTTGTCTGTCCATCCAGATGCACACACGTTCAGCTCCTCTTCTGTGATGACGTACTCCAAAATAGGGGATGAACCTCCAAAGGTTTTCCAAGCTTCAGCTCAGACGCGTACAGCTCCGGGAGGTGTAAGTAGTCTTGAGACGCAGCGAAGAGCTCATACGTAATTTACAGAATCAAAGTTAATCTATGATAAACCACAGTCTTCAGATCTTTTTACTGGAGACAGTTGCTCCTGTAACTTAGAAAAATATATGTTTACAAAATGCTGCTTTACATGAAATGGTGCTTAAGCTACAGTGCTGTTTTCTTCCTTGCAATTTGTATATGTCTAAGTATACACTTAGTTAAATTGTATACATATCAAAGACTGGAAAAACTGAGAGCCAGATCCCTTGATTTTCAAGGCAGTGTTCAGTGTCTTGCTATTTGCTTTAATTAATCCACCTCTGCACATTTTAAACCATCTAAAACATAAGCTACCGAAGGCTGTCTATTTCTGCACGGTGTCACTTCGAATCATCCCCTTTACTCAAGTACTTTTAAATGCTTACATAATGCTTCAGCTGAGGATGCCCTTTCATTGGCTTTCTTGCAGCTGTTGCATCTAATTCTGCTAAGAAATTTGAATTTGAACCCTGAAGCAAGGTTCATGAAAGACTATATGTGAGCAGTAAAGGCCGTTCAGCATGATTGGCTGGGGGGATATGTTCAAGCTCGAGCAGGCACTCGGTTATCAAAAAGGTTCTAATAATATACCTATGAACACAGTGATAAGTGGTCGCCAGGGTTTCAAACCAGTCAACATGACAGCCTGGTAATTAGTTGTCCTTTCGTGTTGAGAATACTGGCATATGCTATTATTCATCCTGCTGTCGAGACGACCGTTGAAGACTTGTCTGCAGGTAGTATATTTAGACCAGGCCTTGACAGATTCTGCCCTCCACCTCTCCCCTCAACAATTAATATCCCAAACGTGCATTCAATGGACAGAAAGAAATTGCTTGATCTGTATATTGCATTTTAAGCTAATGCAATAAATGAAATAACTGGAAAAGCCTATAAAACCTAATTTTAAAAAGTAAGAAATAAGTTTTGTAGAAGAAAAAAAATTCTTGGAAGAACAGATTTTTTTTTTTTTTTTTTTTGGTACAGGTTAAGGAGACAAGAAAAGCCCTTAAAGATTCTGAAAGTGGAGTGGAAAAAATGGCTATTGGTCATCATATTCATGACCGTGCCCATGTTATAAAAAAATCAAAGAACACTAAAACTGGTGATGAAGAACTGAACCAAGAATTCATCAACTTGGATGAATGTATGTCTTTATGCCATATTCTGGTTTTACAGTGGTATTTCACATTTGGATTTTGAAGTTTCAGCTTGAGAGGTCTTAAAAGCGACTCTTTCACAGGAAGTGCTGAGTCTGCAAATCAAGTTCTGTATGTTCAAGTTTCTGATGTAAAGTGAACCCCCATGTTTTTTTTGAAAAGAAAAAAAAAAAAAAAAACAGTTAAGACTTGAAAATGTTGCATCATAATGATGTAATGGGTTTCCCTTTGCTTGTATGGTAACTTCTTGTATTTGAAGATAATTTAACATTCTGTATTTTCAAAATAACTTCTTACAGAATTGTTAAATTTGCTGGGTGCTTACTTACATGGCTATAGTCTTATGTCTAGTTATGAAATATGCATGTGAACACCTTTATATACTTTTACAAAACTGACTTTCAGTTTAATTTATCTTCCAAATTTACACTTACTAGCCATAGGCTTCTTGGTTGTCTTGTATGGAGCTTCTAGAAGTAATCTTCAGGCCATATTAGAGAAATGTGAACCATAAGTTAAAAAACACTGTTTTAGCAAAATTAACTTTGATTGCATGCTCTCTCTTGCCTTGGTTGCCTTTGTTTAAAATAACTTGAATTGTTTTTCAGCTGATGCCCAGATCTTTGATGAAGAGTGGCAGAAGGAGATTATGAAGTTCAAGCCATCTAGAACTACATACAACATAGAAGCTCCAAAATACAGAAGTATTCACAACGTACCCAAAGAAGGATCAAGAAGGTAAAAACACTTAGTTTCCTACCAGGGAAAAAAAAGCGCATCAATAGAATAAAAGTCAATTCTGCAGCGATCTTTACTTCTTTTTTGATGCTGCCACACTAAATATTAATAAAAGGCAGTATTTTTGTAACTAAACTTTGAAGCAATTCAGTATCTTGTCTTCGAAAATGGCTATAAACTAATGGAATAAAATGCATGAAATTTTTCTAGACAAATGTCAGTACTTTTAGCTAAACTGTGCACATTTAAAATCCCTCCTTTCCACCCTCTCCATCATTAAGCTGTGTTAGTTGCATTAAGATTAAATCCTTATGTTAAAATCCTCTTTTGTGGAAAGAGGTAAGATGGCTTTGGTAGGGCTGTGTGTCTGTCTGCAGCTCTCCTTTGGGTTAGGTTTCAATTAAGTTCTCATACAACCCAAAGGTCAGGAAATCTGTGTGGGGACAAGCATTTCATCTGCAAAAGCAGAAGCTCCCTTGCATGGGCTGTTTCCTGTCAAGCTTCATTTTGTCCAGAGTAAGTTTTCAGTGGAAGTTGTGATGCTTGTATGAGTTTAATGTTTGGTAGGGAATGAAGGTGAATGATCCTCTTCTGCAGACCCTGCAGAGCACTTTTCCCCTGGCACTTCTTCAGGCCTAGAGATTTACTATGGAGGCTACCTTACCTTAAATCCCCCTCTTGAAATATTTCTCATCAGGTGTGAAGATGTGGAAAAGGTTCACCTCCTTTTAGTGCTTTTAAGAGGGCAACTTGGGCACTTCAGTGTGTGTGCTTTTTTTTCTTTTCCCCTCCCTTTCCCTTCTGGCTGCCATTCCCAGCCTGTGAACAGTGTGCTCCTTGCATGTCTTCTCAAAAATACAAGAGCAAGGGTGGCTCAAGGGTTTAAAAACAAACACTGCTTAATTTTCATACCTTCTATATCATGGTGCTAATGTTATTTTACAACTTCCAAAGTACATCTCTTTAGTAGATTGAAGACTCTTAGTAAAATAACTAGACTTTCAAATAAGTATTGAGCAAAAAGCTTGTTAAAAATGTATCACACATTGGTTTTGATTTTAATTTCGTTTCAGAGAGAAACCACTTACAAAAACACCAGTTGCAGGTTCTAGAGGACCCGGAGTTTCTTCAGAGAACCTCAGTGTGAAAGGATCGCATGTTCCCATCAAAAGCAGCAAAAAATAAACAGTTTCCATGTCCTTTTGGACAGTCTCTTCAAAGAAGATAATGGTGCTGTTTATGTTTGTAAAGTATATGCATATGTATGACCAATCTCTGTTTTGTTTTACTCTGTGTGCCTTTTTCCTCTTAATTTTTAGACTACTGAATGTCCTCTAAAACTCCGTATCCTTGCTTTATCTATTTTTTTTAAATACTTTCCACTTCAAAGCACTTTAATGGGATATAACTAATTCTGTTTAAAAAAATGCTTTGCTTTGCAGGGCTTTCCTCCCACAACTGCACTAGTTGTCTTTATCTTTTTATCGGGCCTGATAAATAAAACTGCTTTTTTCTGCACTGGATAGCTTGCACAGAAAGTAGATTCTTTCAATTTTGTGTGACAAACAATTATTAATTTAGGTTTGGCAGTACATCAGTTAATGACAAATTCAATGCACTATTGCCAGTATGTAATTGGATTTAAAGTCACATTGTAAATCATTATAGAATCCACAGATACATCTTCTTCAATGCGGAGAGAAAAAAAAGGCGAAAGGAATACTAAAATACTAATGAAATACACAAGTGATCAAAAATACAGAATTAAGTATTTCCTTTGGAAGAGGCCCATTATATTTCATTCTTGAAGACTTTCCAGTTTTATGTTTTCTGTAGTAATAACAGTGTCCTAAAACTCAGCTGCAACTTATTTCTTAATCAGAAAAGTATGTGGAAGAGATTGGTTCAGTAGGCAGTAGTTTGTTAATTAGATAATAAATTAAGGACTCCTAAAAAGCTAAAATATCTCTGCATACAGAAACCCTCTTTTTTCTGTCGGCTAACAGATAACAACATTGTATGACTTCTGTGCTAGATCAGGATCTAGCAGATGCAGCAGAACATTATAGATCTTCATCTGCCTTGTTTCTCCCCCTGTTTTTCTTCCCCTTACTGTTTGGTTAAAGAGTTGTAAAAGGAAGCAAACTGGTTGACTGAGAATGGGTAAAGTCTTTGTATTCGATGTGTTGAAGTTGAGATGCCCCGTTGTTAATCCGACTAGGTCCCAAGTTGCGTGTAAATAATTCTCTGTAGAATATAGCATTATAGTATTAGCACTGTAACATGTATTTCAAGGCTAAAGTATTATAGTGTTGCCTTAACTATGATAAATTAAAAAGTATAATTTAAGTATTTGTATGGCTAAAAAGGTGTCTTTAAAGTGCTTCTTTCTGAAAGTTCCTTGGAGTATTTAACAATTCTTGCACCACAAGCCTCCCCTCGTGCGGGGGCCCTTGCGGGGAGCCCCCGAGTGCCGAAGGCCCTTCGGCTGCCGCAGCCGCGTCCAGGGCGAGCGCGGGTGGCAGCGAGCCGCCCGCGCCGCCAGCGAGATGCGTGCACCGTGCAATGGTGTGGCCCTCGCGCAGGAGCCAGGGACAGCGTGGGGCTGCGCCTCCCCTCCCCGGGGGCCGCACCCCTCCTGCCCTTACCTTAACTGAGAACGAGACGACCAACGCCGCCATCTTCTCACGTGGATTTCCCAGTGATGAACGGTAGAATCATAAAATCAGAGCATTGTGCTCTTCTATTTTT
>VZSV01000051.1:1831309-1848085 GCA_013398735.1 Nothocercus julius
CCGCCGCCATTTCGTGAGGCGCGAGGCCGCGCGCGGGAAGCGCCGTCCCTGAGGGGAGCGCCTGTAATGGAGGCGGCGGCGGGGCGAGGCGCGCGGCGCCCACGCGGGAAGGCGCCTCGTGGCGGCTTCACCCCGGGAGAGCCGTTGGGAACAGCCCCCCTCGGGCACCACCTTTGGTGGTTTATGTTATTTTACTGCCCTCCTCGCGCGGGTTGGTAGGTTTGGCCCGCTAAGCGGTGCTCTGGCGGCCTCTCGCAGCTTCTCCCCAGCGCCTGCTGCCGCCGCTCCTCCTCGGGGGTGCTCCCTAACGAGAGGATCCGCAACATCGGCATCTCGGCGCACATCGACTCCGGCAAGACCACGCTCACCGAACGCATCCTCTTCTACACCGGCAGGATCGCCCAGATGCACGAGGTCTGTCCGCTGCCCTCTCCACTTCCCACATGCCTCAAATCCAGCTGTCGGGCTTGCGTCTGCCTGTCTCTGTGGAACGGATCACCACGGATAGATGTTTCTCTTCAAAGTGGTAGTGAGAAACAGACAGTTATTAATGCATTTTTTTTTGTTGTTGTTTTGTTTTGAGCTTCAGGTGTGTTCTTTTGTTAAATTCCCAGTGCAGCAGAAATTGCCACAGGTTTTCAGTAGCCTCTTACAGGAAGGACCCCCAGAAGGGCAAAGGATGTTAAAGTCATGGGTGAAACTGCCAAAATTCAAACCTGCTCTTAGCTGAGGATTTTGGAAGTTATTCCATGTCGCGTGCTTCAGTGTGACAGATGGTTCTCCCTGTATAAAGCATTGCTACTGCTCATGTAAACTCCTCAGCAGACTCTCTTTAGGAGGTGTTTTTGCTCTTTTCCGTAAGGTGAAAGGTAAAGATGGAGTTGGAGCCATCATGGACTCCATGGAACTGGAGCGGCAGCGCGGCATCACGATTCAGTCTGCAGCAACGTATACCATGTGGAAGGACACCAACATCAACATCATAGACACGCCAGGTAGTGCCAGCGCTGAGCACATCAAGATTGCCATTCCTTCATATATACAAAAAATACAGATCCATCTTTGTGTCCATTAGTCACTTGAGTTGTGCTGTCATGACTCTTTTTGTATAGCCAAAGACATACTCCATTGGATTTTGCTTTTTTTTTTTTTTTCCGTATCTGTGAGAGTATAATTGCTTTTTACCTTTTATTATCTATGTTTTCCTTTTTCAGGACATGTGGACTTCACGATTGAAGTGGAAAGGTCGTTGCGAGTTCTTGATGGAGCCGTTCTGGTCCTCTGTGCTGTGGGAGGAGTTCAGTGCCAGACAATAACTGTGAACAGGCAAATGAAACGCTACAGCGTGCCGTTTGTAACGTTTATCAATAAACTGGACAGACTGGGCTCTAGTCCAAACAGAGCAGTGCAACAGTTGAGGTATTTGTCGCTTTGTTTGTGGAATAGTTCAGAATCCAGGTCAACGCTGAGAAATGCATACTGGAAAATGTTACCTTTTGCAGTCTGTAGTTGTTGTTTGGAGGATAACTATGACTTAAGGTTACTCCTAGTCTACACTGTAACAAATCTCTGCTTTCCCAAGAAAGTGATAGCAAAACCAATCTTAGTGTTAGCCCAGGCTCACAGAGTTGGGAGTTTGGTATTTATTTATTATAATAAACTAGTAGATGCATTAAAATGCAGACAGGCATTGGTCTTCTGTATTGGTAGATTCTGGAACTGTCAAAAGAGTGAAAGACTTCAACTGCTGGAATATAGCAGGAATAGGATGTTTTTCAAGGAACATCTGGAGCACATAGATTTAATGACTGCCTTTCTGCTTTCAGTCATATATTTAATGACTGCTAATTTTTGTTTGTTCACTTTTCCAGATCCAAGTTACATCACAATGCAGCTTTTGTTCAGATTCCAATTGGGCTGGAGGGAAACTTTAAAGGAATTATAGATCTAATTGAAGAAAGAGCCATATATTTTGATGGTGCACTTGGGTAAGTGTTGCAACTTTAATATTTCTTATCCTGAAGCTACTATTTTTATGGGTAATGCTGAAATATAGAAACCTATAGCTATTTAGAAATGGGGAAAAAAAAAAAAAAACACTATTAGGACAATTGGGGATGTTGCCTGTGCTAGGGCACAAACTCTCCAAGTTACAGGAATAGGAGACCTGCTTCATAACTGGAATCAATAGTGTGTGTTTGACGTGAGGCTACCAGGATGAAGATAGGATGCAGGAGGGTGGCAGGGTGTTGATGAACAAGTTATTCTGCATCTTTGCAAAATCCTACTGTGAAAGGGAAGGAGAAACCCTTCGCTGCTTAAGCATCAAAGATACTGAAGGGGAAGATACCCTTATGTGATTTTTATTTTTCATACTATTACGTGATTCTTTTGATATCCTTGTCAGTGGTGCCTTTATTTTTTTTTTTTTTTTTTGGTCAGCCTGCTCATGCCAATGATCAGTGATTCAAAACTTGATCCATACAGTATTCCTTTAGAGTGGTTATTTTATTTACTGTGTGTAGCCAGACTCTTCGTTATGATGAAATCCCAGCTGAATTCAGGGCTGAGGCTGCAGAAAGACGTCGGGAGTTGATTGAATGTGTGGCTAACTCAGATGATCAGCTTGGGGAGCTGTTTTTGGAAGAAAAGATTCCTACAGCTGCTGATTTAAAGGTAACTTTATAGTGGTCCTTGTTCCTGCAGCCATGTGTTCTTTTTCCCCTAGAAAACATCTTGATTTTTTTTTAATGCCTGAATCCTCTTGTAAGAGTGTTACCTACTACAGGTTGATTCCGAGTTCATTCCCAGTGGAGGGCCCATTCTACCCTTGTTTTTTTTTTTATCAATTCCTTCTATAAAAACAACTTGTGCTAGTAGGTTTTCAAAAAAAAATAGAGGAGGGAACTAATTTGACTGAAGTCACTGGATCTCTAGGTAGATGTGCCCTGGAAATTTTGAGCTTTTGTGTTCCTTGGAGAGAAGCAGACATTTCCAAATGAAATGAAGTGATTTTATTTCTTTTTTTTTTTCTTTCTGTTACTTATCTACACTACAACTTTCTGGGTGTGATTTGCTTCAAGTCATCTTTGTAGGAAATCTTGCCTCTTTTTGTATTTGCATTGATTACATTCACCTAAGGTGTAGGGAGCAGTAGGGAAGGGAATTGGCGTGATTTGGGGTAGGGAGGCAAATCCAGAAGAAATGAGTCTAGGTCAAAATAACAATTTTCAGGGAAGAATGCTTTTCTTGAAATTGATACATGATTTATTTTATGAAATGTTTTGGGTATTGCATGGCAAAAGGCATTCCAACATATATGGATGCTCACATAGAAGCAGTGAGGAACACCAGTTTCCCTACAGCAGCTGACCACAGACTGAAAATGTTTCGTTCTTGTGACATTTGGATATCTCTATTACTCCAAGTGCAGAGCCACATTATAAAAGGTGGTGGGGAGGCCTGGGAAGCTCAGCTGCAGCTGTACAGCCTTTCTGCAACTTCAGCTACTGCTTGCTGCAGGATGGGATGAGCTTACGCTGTTTTAGTGGAGCCTTAAGAGCAGACTGAAGTGTTGTCCAAATTTTAGATTGTTTTATGACTTTGAGCTTTGAGTTACTAAAACAAAAATTTGTTTGGGCCATGTGGCTGGATTTACTGATGGTTAATGTCTCTAGTACTGTAGAGGAATCTGTATAAGCATAATTTTTTTTTCCAGAAGTATTAAGCAAATATAGCTCTTATTTCCGTAATCAGAGGTTTAGCTATTGGCATTTCCAGCAATCAAATATTTTTTTTATGAAGCATGAGCTGTTTGTGTTGCAAAGCAGCCCTTTTCTACTTGGTAAAGACAAATTATAGTAGCAGTTTTAGAGACCTGTGAGGATCCATGTCCGTCTTGAAGGAGGGAACAATACAAATGGGAATACGCCGTATTTATGTTAGAGGTGAGAGATTCCAGCAGGAAGCTATTTTCGATGGCTCCTGCTAGGAGGAAAACCTGTTACAAAAATGAATTTGTTTGTTCAGCGTGCCTCAGCTTCCCACTTCTGAAAGCCAATTAATTATAGTTATAATGGCTATAGCATTGCAGATGCAGGTTAATTTGTATTAATATGTCCCTGAAGATGGATTTTCTTTCAGTGGCCAGCAGCCAAGTTTCCGCTGAAAATACCTTTTCATAGAAGTGATGGTAGGTTTCACTCCTGGAGGTCAGAGCCTGAGCATCTGATGTTCATTAAAGATTGACTTCTTAAGCAAACACCTCATTTGCTACCGTCCAAAATGCTAGAGTCAAGGAACTGATACGCCCCAAGTTGCTCAGTGGGGCACTCCGTAACAATAATCTTTATTCAAAAATAAAATTACTTTTTTTTCCTGTGGTAGTTGCTAATGCGAATCAATTGGAGCCACGCTGCTTCATTTGAAACAGTATGGCAAAACGGAAACCCTGGTGTCAGCAGGGCTGCATGTTCTGTGCTCAACACAGTGTGGGAAAGACACAAGGGATAGCTGAGCAGAAATGGTGATGCAGGAACATTATGCAAAAATTATTTTTTGCAGAGTCATTAAATCAAGAAATTCAGGGAAAGAGGTGCTCATTTTTTCCAAGTTAAGAAAAGAAATCCTTTTCTAATTTCTTCCTATAAATCAGCTTGCTTTCTTGAGGTTTATTCTTTGCTGTCAGTTTTTGGCTTAGCTGTTGTGAATTGCTGACTCTGAACTATAAAGGTCACTTAGACTTTTGTCTTTAGATACTCTAATAAACTCTGAGGTCAGATGATGTGATTAACTGTAGGAAACTCATTTGTTTAGCTTACCAACGGAGACAGTGGCTGCTTTCCTTTGGAGCGAAGGCTTTGCAAGTGTGGGCAAGGAGCATCCTCTAGTGGCAGGGAGAGCTGGGACCAAGTTAGTGATCCTGGTTTCAGTAACTTGATCTTTTCTGGGCTAAGCAATTAGCTCCTGCCCATCTTTCTCGGCTTTTAATGAAGACAGCTGTGCCTGCTGATTTGGGAGCTTTTGGCCTTTAGCTGTGTTCTGCAGTGTTGTGTGATGCTTGGGTGAAAGATGCTGTATATTCATGTGGTTATTGTGCAGTTAATTTATCTTACTGAGTTTGCTAGGGTGTCTTGGAAGGCTTCCTAAGGCAATCAGTGTGACTTCAGCAGAAGAGTATGAATAGTTCCTTCTGTAGCAATGTCAAAACATTTTTGATTGAAACTTTGATTAAAATTTTGATACAAGTTCCCCAAGTATCCCTTCTTTACCTTTCTTTTTCAGAAAGGTTTTACAGAGCTTTAAAGATGTCAAAGCTTCTCATTTTGCTTTCACTAATAGAAATGTGTATTGTTTTCTAATATAATAAATTGAGGGAAAAAGGGAAATGAGGGCCTGAAAACAGAAATGAAGAACCTTGACTTTATTGTTATATTTTAGCTTATGTGTTTTCATTTTAAAGTTCAACTTAAGATAAAGAAAAGAAAAATCTCAAAATTCTCTAGAAAAACACTGATTAACTTTCATGGTGTAGGGAGTTCTGCAGGAGAGTCTTGCGGGCTGCTACTTTACTCCGGGAGTGAAGAAGCCAGTAAAGTTAGAGAGTGACATCTGTAACTCTGCATAGTTGGTACTGCATCAGACTCCTAAAGTTATTGCAGAAGGAGAGTAACACGTTGATATTTTTGTAGCTTGCAATCAGAAGAGCAACACTGAAAAGGTCTTTCACCCCTGTGCTTGTGGGAAGTGCTCTGAAGAACAAAGGAGTGCAACCACTGCTGGATGCTGTCCTAGAATACCTGCCAAATCCCTCAGAAGTTGAGAACTACGCTATACTTAACAAGGAGTAAGTAAACTTGGAAGCGTATGGAATACTTTTGGGATCAGATTTCGTAGAGTGTTACATGTAGCAGGAAACATTACTACCAAAATATACGATCATTTACATTAAATAATACAATGACAGTTTCTGCACAGCATTCTAAAAACTACAAGAGTTCATCTTGTTTGGGGGGACATATACACCTGTATTTCTAATGCTTGTTGAATGTTAAGTTTGAAAATTTGTTACCTGATGAGATAATTGAGGTAAGTGGAGGAGAACCACATGTGTGAGCATCTTGTAACTTTGTATTATAAAACTCTGTGGAACTGAAGGGGGACATTCCAGGATGGAGTTTGTGTTTGGAGACTGCTGGTGTTTCCCGCATTATATTAACTCCCTATCTAACCCTTTTCCTAAGGGATTCTGAAGACAAAACCAAGTTCCTATTGAACCCTGCTCGAGACAATTCCAAGCCTTTTATAGGCCTTGCTTTTAAGCTGGAGGTAAGCTGTTACTTTTGCTAATGCAGCAAAAAAAGTAGGGAAGGAGAGCATTTCCTGGGAGAATTGTTGGTGTATGGCAGTCTTACACGCAGTGAGCAAGTACAGCCTACTATCAGGTTGTCACTGATCCCCAGGAAATGCCTTAATGTGGTGGTGGTTGTTACTTCTGGGGGTAAAAGCACTCCAGAATTCCCCTTTTAAAGCTTGGTGTTTAAATGTGTCTGTGCATGTGATGACAGTATTTGGTCACAATATATGTGGTACAGCTTAGCTAACCGTTTCTATAGAATACAGACCCAGGACATTAAGTGACTGAGTGACTTCAATTGTTTTGAATTTCCTACACTGTCAACACCTGACTTCTCCTGAGAGACTTAACAAGTTGTATTTGCTTTATGTTAATATTGAGGGAGAATAAAACCATATGCAGATTCATTATTTGATGTATCAAGCACATCAAACATTTCAAATCTGCTAAACTTTCTAATGAATTAGCTACCTCAAATACTTCTGTTTTTTCTTAGCTAAATTCTGAAAGCTTTGAAGGTTTTGTTGGATTATCTCAAAATGATTTCAGAGAAAAATCTTGTTCCTGCTTGAAGGTGAAAACAATGGAATGTAAGAGACAGAGCAAAAAGCCCGACTCTTTAACCAAACAGGCTGCTTGCTACCTGGAGGGTAGAGGTTTAGATTTTCCTACAGAAAGTGGCCAGCCAAATTGCTAGTTACAGTATGTCTTTGTTGTGAAGGTTTAGAAGTGGTAAAATTGACAAAGTAAAAATTTGCAGGGAAACGCCAGGTTTCTGTCCTGGAATAATGCAAAGTTAAGATTACATTTTAAAAAAAAAAAAAAAGTCTCATTTATGTGTCTACGTGTCTGTATAAATCCCAAGCAGAATCATTGAGTCTATTAGTGCAGAGCATGCTTAGAATAATGGTGGTCTTGATTGCCAGAAGGGTTATACTTGACTTTTAATGATTTTTTTATTAATTTTTATTTCAGGCAGGCCGTTTTGGGCAGTTAACTTATGTTCGAATTTATCAGGGAATGCTGAAGAAAACGGACTATATTTATAACACTAGGACTGGGAAGAGAGTACGTGTGCAAAGACTCGTTCGTATGCATTCAGACAACATGGAGGTGAGTCCGAGAGGGAGAATCCAGGCAAACTCACCACCTTCTGGGTCAATGTTATTTAAAAAGTGAGAAGCTAGCTTCCTATCTCTGAACAATGTGATCACATGGCAAATTTTTGATTTTGATATTAATTCATGTTTGTCTGTAGCCTTTAATAGAGCTCTGTGATAATACACTGAAGGACGTTTCAGTTTATTTTCAATTGAATGGAAGTGTATTTGGTTAGGAAACATTATAAAATGACTTTGAGGTGACAGCCTAAAAACGCCAGCTGTGGTATTATCCCTGCATATTCCTGACTTGTAGGAGAAGGGAAATAGTACTCACAAAATACACAACAAGATTTTCTTCCATGTGTTTTTTGAACACAATTCTTAAATGAATAAATATTTCTTAAAATGCTGCAGGTATTACTCCGCTTAAAATCCCCTAACTCTGTAGCTGGGACAGGACTGCCTGAAAAGTAGTGTGTTGCTTGCTTTGCATCATGCTGTCTAAGCTCTCTTTTTTTATGCATTTATTTTGAAGAAAAGAAAGTTTAAAGTGCACTTACCAAAGCTGAAATTTTCAAAGGAGTCGAACGTTGGGCTTTTAAGCATGGCATTTATGTCTTTGCTATGTCTTTGTAATGTACTAATGTCTTTCACTGATACCTAACTAGTGAACTTTTTCTTCTTAAGGATGTGAATGAAGCTTATGCAGGAGACATATGTGCATTGTTTGGAATTGATTGTGCTAGTGGAGATACGTTCACTGATAAAACTAGCACTGACATTTCCATGGTAAGTGTGCTTCTGAATCTGCATGCTTCATCCAGCATTGTAGTTTCCAGGCTTCTCTTCTTAAATATTTTTATTCTTTGGTTCAGTTCAAGTACTTTTTTGATGTATATACAATTGGAAATAATTATTGTGATTGTTTGTTATACTTCAAAGAGCCTGAATGTGTAGATGTGTGTGTGTCCAAGATATAGGTGCTCTTTTACAGCACTTGGCATCAAATGTGTTACTCCAATTTTAGCAAACGTGTGAAACAAACATTTCCAGGATGCCAGGACCATTACCACCTCCTTTTCTGTCAATGTGTAGTTGAATACTGAGAGGATGCTGTTACCCCCAAAGTGCTGAAATATGTATTGGTACCCATATGCAGATACATCTGTTCTATTTATATGTTCCTCTACGAAATCAGACTTTAGAATGTGGAAGCAGTATCCAATGCAAGATCTCAGCAGAGATCAACTTGCATCCAGGAAATAGTATTACTATGGTGCAGCTGGCATTGCCATGAGTATTAAGTAGTAGCCTCGTAATCCTGAGGAGAAATACAGTTTTGTTACAGCGTGGTATTAGACACAGGCTGTGTAAGTAAAGCAGTTGTGCCTGTTTACAACCCTGGGTTCTTGTGATCAAACTTCCCTGGAGAAATATCAGCAGATGTAGTGCAACCTGATTCTATGATCTCTTTCTCTATAACCATTACAGGAATCAATTCATGTCCCTGATCCTGTCGTTTCAGTAGCTATCAAGCCTTCCAACAAGGTATGCTCCTATGAATTAACCTTTTTCTGAGTTGCCTTTTTCTAATGCTTTTAACACTTTGCGCAAGTTAGCAGGCAAATACTGGCTCATATTGGCTAAAATGAGCAGCATTTAAAAATATACTGTCCAAACTAGTTAAGAGCATATCATTCAGATAACATATCAATATGCTACACTTAACCATAGGGAAGCTGCATGTCTTTGAATTAAGTAATTATGGTCTGGAAATAGCTATTTCAAACTAAAAGATATTTACTTCTATCTTCCATAAGAAAAGTAGAGATAAGCTATACTCAAGGGACTTTCCTGTTACATCAAGCTTACAGTCAGCCTGGCAAACTTCATCAGCATCCAGGAGCTGGAAGAATAAATACAATTATAAATCTCTGGCTATGCTTTAGAAAGTAGCCTCATGAGGGTAGAAGTCCTAAGCAGTTGGCAAGTAAACTTGAGGTCTTTTTTGTTGTGTGACTTTCGGATACCGAATTAATGTTGCCTTTTTTTTTTTTTTTTTCCCCTTGCATGTGTAATTGTTTTTAGAATGACTTTGATAAATTTTCAAAAGGCCTGAACCGCTTTACAAGAGAAGATCCCACCTTTAGAGTCCATTTTGATGATGAGAGCAAAGAGACCATTGTTTCTGGAATGGGAGAGCTGCACCTGGAAATCTATGCTCAGGTAATTTTGAAAGTGAATTGCATAGACTGTGCTTTTGAATAGTTTCCCAAACAAGAGTTCTCCTTCCTTTCTTCCTGAGATGTTGCATTGTTCTGCCAAAATCTGTTTGCAGATGGGCTGACTGAGGCCAGACTGAAGGCCTGACTTTGTAGTTGGGCCCCTAAGCTCACATCAAGCTTCCTGAATTGTTTGGAGATACAAGTCCATTTGATTTAATAGTAAATCAAGGTTTTCATATGGCAGCTATTTTGAGGCCATTCTACCAGAGGGCACTGTGACATTAATGTGAACAATACTAGCCGCTTGGGGAAGTGTTGAGCTTCTTAAGCAGCTCTTGAAGATTCTCCCTCCCTAGTGGTTCTTCTCTGAAGGCTTATAATCTATTTAAATGAACCTTCAGTCTGAAATGTTTTTACTTTTTGGTACAAAAGCCATGGTGCCCGTCCAGTTTGGTACAAAAACGTTGTATTAGGCATTTCATTTTGCTTTAGTGAGCTTTGCTTGTAGTAAGTTTTAATATTAACCTTTTTCTATAGGAGAGAGAAATTTTTTATTTCTCTTCTTTTATATGTATGTAATTTCATAATAAGAGGTGATGAAGTAGGAATAGTTACTTACAATGATCTGTTTATTTCTTTCAAACTAACATCTATTTTTACAGGCTAACACAGTAGATGTATCTGAAATGCTGACAGAACAAAGAAAAGATGCTTTTGTCTTCGAAAACTTAAACTTGAATGCAGTAGTTATGCTCTTGTCTTGACCTATGTCTAAAGCTATTGCCCCTAAATAAGAATGACAGTAGATTGACAATGAGCAATTTGTAACACCTGTTTTTCAAAAATAAATAAAACCCAAACCAATAGAACATGTTAACTCTGACTAAAGTTTCTCACTTTAAAATTATTTGTGATAAAAACACACTGCCAGTGTATAGGGACAGTTCTGATTTTCATTCCTTTTTTTTTTTTTTTTGATTCTGCAGCGAATGGAAAGAGAATATGGTTGTCCTTGCACCATGGGAAAGCCAAAGGTTGCCTTTAGAGAGAACATCTCTGCACCTGTGGAGTAAGTATTCTTCTACCAATTTTCTATTAATTTTAACACAACATTTGATTATGCAGTGTATAACATGACTGTTGGGTTACTAGGTAAAAGCCAAACTCACAGGAAAAGTTTTACTGAGCAAGGTGTTACTTGTATTTGGATTGTGTGCCCCATGTCTACTTATTGGCCCTGCTTCAAACGCTTGTAGCATTTCAGCTTCTTCCACCACCATGCGAGGCGCTCCATTAGTGCTCTGCGTGTTTCGGCTGACGGCTGTTCTGTGTTACTTTAACACCATGTTGTGGGTGCCAGAGAACTGTCATTTGCCAGGGAATAATCTCCTGTGGGTAGAAAGCAAAGGGTGTGCTGGAGAAAGCAAGGAGGTATTTTCTTTAGACAGCACTGAGCTGGAATTGACTGCTGTAATTTAGCCACACGTGGGCTTTTAGCTAGGTTGATCAAGAACTAATAGCAGTGTAGAGTAAGCAGCACAGCAGTCTGTCCTGCTGAGCTCTCAATATTTAAGTTCATTTTTCTTCACAGAAAATTCTGAGGAGCTAAAGCATTACAGATGCTGTAACTTCACTGGAGTGGAGTGGGGTAGGAAACAGTGAAGGTAGGAATGGGAGTGAAATCTCTCATTCAGTGACTTACTACAGGGTGTTACACAGTCAAGAGCTTCTGGTCTAAAACTCTTTCAGTTTCTCTGCATCAGTGTCTTCTGAAGGCATTTGCCCAGATCCCAGTATTGCTGTGAAAATCACATACAGCGTAAATACTATTCTAGGAACCAGAGTTACTGCTTCTTGTTCTATACTCTGTATCCTTCTGTTTGAGAAAAAATGGGGTGTATTTTGTGTATTGTATATTGGTCCCTCAGTGCTGTCCCTCTAGTAGAGACATACCCTGTTTGCAGCTGCAGCTGGAATGCAGTTAAACAGCCCAAAATGTGGCAGGCTTTTGTCCCTGTGCCAGCCTGGTGATAGTACCTCCCAAGAGAGGAGATCTGTCAGTGACCTTATATTGAACCTCTGCCACTCACAAGAAGGGCTGAGATCAGTTGAAAATTGCAGCTTCCTGACACCAGCTAGAGACTTGTGTCCTGCCTGCAGGGAGCACTGAGGCAGTGGCTGCTCTTTGCCCTAACTGAACCCAGTTTGCCACCCTCCCCCAGGCATCAGACCTGTGATCACCTCACCATCCCCATGTCCGAGGGTTATGCAGATGGCAGTCTTGAAACCAAGAAAAAGAAAAGGGTTTTTTTTGTTGTTTTGGAAATAAGACTTTACCTGGGACACAAATTCATGAAGGAGAACCATGTAGTCAAACTCAAGGTAATCATCACTTCTTTTCTGGAAAGACAAGGGCTCAATGAGAAGGGCTGAATTTGGAGCTCTTTGCCTTCCCCGCCCTCCTTTCAGAATAGTGAATCATTTCTGTTATAATAAAAAAGTCTCTGATAGGTGAAACGGGCAGCTTATATTCGAGAATAAAGCAGATATAGTGTAGTCACTGTAACAAAACAAAAGATACTATTTTGCATTACCATGAACTCCAAAATTGCATTTGAGATGTTGGATATAAAATCTGAAACCATGCTAATTCCTGCCTTCAAGTTAGATTTTTTCCAACTCAAAGAACTTATTTGACAAAGAACACCTGGTTGTGTAATGCTGTAATTCTTTAGTTTAGCTTAAATAATCCTAAATAAAATTGGCAATAGGATAAGACTTGTAAGGCACTCCAAAGTCTTTAAAGTGACTACTAAGTTATCAGTGACAGTGCGAGCAACATACTCTTTGTGAATCTATTCTCCAGACAATAGAAAAGGTTCAAAAAGTCCACTAGCTTGATTAATAAAGTGGTCTGGTTTAACAGTATTGCCTTCTTTATACTTAAATTCATCTAGATGGTTTTAAATCGTGCCTATGCATAGCCCTACAGTATCCATGATCTGCTTTAGATACCAGAGGGAGCAAAATGTTAACAAAACTGCTCCTAGAATGAGTTTCTGCGTTTTCTTCATATCTGGAACTTCATAAAAGTTCATGGGCTATTTTGAGTGGCCAAACATTTGGGCTCTGAAAGTTTATTCTGAAGACCTCCGATATACTGGATTTTCTGCATATAAAGTCCTATTTCTCTGCTCTAGACGATATACTAAATTTCCTTGAATTTGAAATTAACCGTGTTTAGAAGTTATTCTCGCACCGTGTTTATTTACAAGTAGAGAAGATAAAATCATTTTTATTTTTAAAAAGGCCCTATAGAAGCTTTTCTGGAAACAGGTTGCTTAATCAGTTCAGCCTATTCCAGGTAAAAGTCTGCAAGGCTTGGTAATTTGGCAGCTAATGACAAATCCAGTTCTGCTCACTATAAACACAGCACTTGTAATCACTCAGAAATTAATGAAAATGTAAATTATTCTGCCTTGAGGTGTTTTGCCCTTTTCTTCTTTTTGACACATTTTCCTGAATACTCTTTTCCTATCATAAACTTTAATCAATCACTACTATGCTAATATAAGTCTAGGAACATTGCTCCAGTTGAGTGAACTTTTCAGATCATGTAGATGGCTATCTTTGAAGTAAGTGTAATAGGAATTACTAACTGGCTCATTTAAAAAAAAAAAAAAAAAGAGGGAAGAATATTTCTTCTGAATAGTATGAATGAATTAATGTTTCAGCTAATGTATGGTATGAATGGTTCAGCTAAAAATAAATTTATGCTTCAAATATTTCTTCCTTTGCTTCACCCCCTCCCCCCCAAAAAGAAAAGAAATAGTAAAAATAATTTGGGAAGAGCAAAGTAAAAAAGCTAATATTAAGAGTGTAATAAATCAATACTTTCTTTCTTGATGAGCATTTTGAGGTGAACTAGCAGACAGCTTGCAAACCAAAAGCAGCGTAGATTGTGTTTTACTGAAGTTGAGATGCAGCCCGTTGGTATTTGTCTAGGCTTAGGGATTGCAGCGGTGTCAAGCAGTATTACCGTGACTGCAGTCTGCTTTGAGATAGATATCAGAGGGAGCATGACTGATCATGGTGTAGATAAAAAGAAAAAAAGAGAATATTCCAATGTATATTTTGCGGATTCAATAACACTGTCAGCGGGGCTTACAGGAGCCTATGGATGAAAGGCAGGAGAGTAATACAAGATTCTAACCAAAGTGATAACCTTCAGGTGCAAAAGTCAATTTTGTAACTAACAAGCATAAATACTGTTGTTGCCAAGGAGGTATAGCATATATAAGCAAAATTTTTGAAGAGAAGGAAAGGTCTAAATAAACATTCAAATCATAAGTGAAAGCAGGACTTGTTGGAGTGAATGGGTTGGGAGGGAATAAAAAACAAAAACAGGCTTAAAAATGAACCAGACCAAGAAATCAAGACACAGTTGAGGTTTCATGCTTAAGAACTTAACTACATCTGTAGTCCAGGATCTGCCACCAAAGTTATTTTTCGTGCAGGTCTTTGCTGGTAACTTACCAGTTGCCTCACATGTTTAATCTGGGCGAGCTCGTACCGAGTGTTTTCAGTAGAGTTCTGCCACACCACGTAGCCGGCAGCGGCCTGCGCGAGCAGTCTGATGGGCTCCATTTCTGGGGGCATGTTGCCATGGCTGTCTGGCAGGGAAGACAACGCTCATTAAGTAGGAGTCACAGAGTGGCAGTCATTAATAGGACACCCTAACGAGCAGGGTTGGCTAAACACTAGGAGCCATGGCATGTGGTCCTGTGTCACACACCTCCTCTCCAGCCCTGGCATAGCCGCTGCATGACCCACTTCCCACTGTCTCTATATAATCTGCCGTGTCTTCAAAGAAAGGGGTTTTCTAAGGTAAGAACAGACCCAAGTACCACAGCCAGGGCACCTGAGGTACTGTGCCAAGAACCACCATGTGAGAGCTGCATTGCTGAGGCAGAGGTAATAGGGGGTGATTAGGAAACAGTGACAGGCACCTCTTAACTCAGTGCTGGATTTGGGAGTTAATGAACGAATTTGGTAATGCCGTGATTGGCAAAGCATCTTGAATAAGAGAAAACAGAGACTCATGCGTTCAGAGCAGGGCTAGCAGCCTGTTCCCCCTCACTCCTTGCTGCATAGCATGGACCACCAGCACTTTAGCTCTGCATTGCTTCTGGCCGCGGAGAACACTGTTGCGATAACTCCTCTCCCCACTCCATTCTGGGTACCTGGTATGTTCTGTGCTGCAAGCTCTTTCTTCAGGCTCTTGATTCGATTGTAGAATATGTTATCTTGTTCCTCAGTGTTCTTAAGTTCTCCTTCAATTTCAAAGTGAACATCTGGAGCAGCATTTGTGTTGTCCAGGTGATAAAGAATCTCAGCAGTGCAGTTGACAATATTGTCCTGTTACAGAGTTAATCGTGTGTATCAATATTTAAGTAAATATGTGTACAAAATTTTTAATTCGCACTTGTAAATTTTTTTTTTCTTTATATAGTTGGTATTTTGTCTGAGTCTGACTCCTTTGAGTTCATCTGAGAACTGGGATTATTTAAAACAAGGTCAAATTCATAGCATCCGTGTGAATGTATTTTAAAGGTAATTTTCTTTCTGCCATGATGTAAAAAGTGATGCCCAGTGGGGTGTAGAATGGTGCTTGTGTTTTGAAGTTGGAGAAGTGGGTTAAAATAACTCTGACTGGAAATTGAGAATTATGCCAAAATGTCCATGTCAAGATAGGCACCAGCTATTATTGAGGGCTTTTGTGGTATAGCATATGATAGTTTGGGGGAGGTTCAACACTTTTTTCTTTTATCCTTAGTTTGAAACACAGTAAAAATGTGTTTAGTGTGTGTCTGCTGGCCTCAGCTAGGATCAGCAGCACAAAGCATTGGCTCAGAAGTGCCAATTCCTGGGCATAGAATTTATTAATCAAATGAATCTGAACTCACTTTCTCCACGATGTCTTCTAATACCAGTTTCAGATGGTATTTACGTCCAACGTTGTCGATGTCCTAAATGCGAAGAATACGTATTTTATAATCCTGAACTGCTTTGCACTGCGGAGAAGCTCGTAGTTGTTCTTGTGAATTGCACTGCAGCAGAGTCACTGTCTGCAACACCAATGCAGAGCAGGACTATTATTTCCTCCTACCGTGTTTAAATTTGTGCCTTTAATATGTGCCAGAGGTAACATCTGATTATGTTGGTGTGTCCAAATCCATTTCCAGACCTTACTGCTTAACTCCCGTGTTAGAGCTCACAATGCGCTCCTCTCCCAAAACTGCTGCTTGGTTAAGTACTGAGCCGGGAGAGGCTTCATGGGGCTCCTTTTATTACGTACATCTTGCATTGTATCCCACATTGACACATGTCTTAACCTCCCTGTGCCGACATGTCCGGTGACGCTGCTTCTGTATTGAGTAAAAAGTACTGGGAAGGTGAAAGATCTCTGCAGGCCAGGGCCTGTTCTTAGCCTGCTTCTCCCCCGTGGGGTTGTGCAGCCCAGCAAAGACAGCCAGTGTGAGAGGCTGTGCTGAAGGGTGCAGAGATGCAAAGGTTGCTTTTATCTCTGCTTGCTGAATCTGCAGAAGAGGCCTAATTTGAGTATTTTTTTAGGATGCACCATTGACCATTTTAAAAGGCCTTCTCCTCATCCTTGTCTGCTCATTAGCCTGCCCATGAAAGATAAGCTAAGCTGCTGCCCGCAATTCCTAAAGCAAATAAGCAGATAATAACCTGCTTTTTTCCTACTCAGTATTACTGCAGTCTTCAGTGGTAGAGAACAATAGCTGGGTTTTATCACCCAGCTACAAAGTGCAGCAGGAGCAGAGCAGTCCCAGGGGGGCACGTACTAACCGGCCCAGCTCCGCGCTGACGTTAGCCGAGAGGGCTGCGGTGCCGCCGCGCGGGACTGCGCTGGGGTGCCCGGTGGCCCCCGGCAAGCGGGATCCCAGCAAGGGCAGGAGAGGCAAGCTCGCCCGGGCGTCCAGGCGGGGATGCAGCAGCCCTGCAGCTCACCTGGGCGCTGGCGGCGGTGATGGCGCGCAGCGCGAGCGCGCGGCCCGGCCCGCCGTGG
>VZSV01000051.1:1848540-1862012 GCA_013398735.1 Nothocercus julius
TTTTTTTTTTTTTTCTTTTTTTGCTTTTTACTTGTTTCTTTTGTTGTTTTTGAGATTACATCATCACAATCTGTTAGTTTCCAGCTCACAAGATGAAGAAACTTCTTCCTTCTCTTAAGGAAGTACTGACATTGGGGGAATGAAGAAGGACTAGAACTCCCCCTACAACAAGCTAATTAAATATTCTTGACTGTTCTTTCAGTCACTGTTAGGGCATTTCGCCCTTTTAGTTAAGCATAACAAAATCGCAGTATGAGAAATTTAGCCTTATGAAACTGCAGTGAGAGCATCGTTTGTGTAACATGGTGCTCTGGGTTTGCTTGTTTTTAGGTTTGAATTTACGCACAAGAAACAGAGCGGTGGGGCAGGCCAGTATGGCAAAGTCATAGGGGTCCTTGAGCCTCTGGATCCAGAGGACTACACAAAGTTGGAATTCGAGGACAGAACTATTGGCACAAATATCCCCAAACAGTTTGTGCCGGCTGTGGAGAAGGTATGAAGCATTTTGTGATTGCTGTGTGTGCTGTTTGTCTTACCCCAGGCAAAGAGACTTTTCCCATTGATTCCGCTTCTGCTGAAGTAACTTTGTGTGTTTTTGCTTAATATCTTACATTCCTAGGTTTTCCACTTAATTTAGAAGCGACTGTTTGTTTTCTTTGCTAGCATATGCTTAGCTCTATTTCCGTAGCAATGCCTCTGTGCAAAAGGTAGGCTTTCCTTCCTTACAGTAAAACAAACCTCCTTCTTTGAATCTGCTTTTTAATTCCCCTCTTCTGCTTTTGATTGTGGTCACTTGATCCTAATCTCTAATTCTGAAATATGTTACATATTTTTTTGTTGTTATTTTTCAGAGACCACTTACATAAGAAACTGCAGTTAAATTAGATTTCCTGGTTAAATTACCTGATATTCTTTTTTTCCCTCCTTTGGGGGCAGCTTCTATGTGTGCTTCTCTTCATGTAACTGCTTAGTTTATCACATACAGTTTTAAATAATGCCTTTTATCACCATCTTTGGATTCTTGTAATAAACAAACTAAAAGAATTGTTGTTCTTCTGTGATGCAACACATAATGATTTTTGCCAAACACATGCAATCTTAAAAGAATTTTGTTCCTCAGTCAAGTGGTTAATGTAGTTGCTGTCCACATGGAGCCTTTTTCAATTACTCTTCACAGCCTTTATTTAACAAAACAAAGTCCTGAACGCTTTTCTTATCTTCAATTTCTCATCTGATTTCCATTTTTAAAGTGGTATCAAATTGAAGAACAACATTACAATATTTTAAAATGCTAGCGAATTTAAAAGTTTTCCCCACTATGTTGTATTCTGTTGTCATTTTATCAAACAACGTTCATGGTCCAGATATATGATGGTTGTTAAAAATGGTGAAATACAGCTAAAGCTATATTTCTATATAACTGCTGTTAAAGGTGCTGTTTTTTTTTTTTATTTGTTTGTTTGTTTTGTTTTAAAGTTTAATTTTAATTTAAAACTGCTAACTTTGAGATGTTGTTTGACAGGGATTCCGAGATGCCTGTGAAAAAGGTCCAATGTCAGGGTACAGGATATCTGGAGTCCGGTTTGTCCTGGATGATGGTGCACATCACATGGTGGATTCTAATGAAATCTCCTTCATCAGAGCAGGAGAAGGAGCTCTAAAGCAAGGTATAAAGCTAGTGACTTAAATATGCAGTGCTGTTGGAGCCAAATTAAACTACCACATCTTCTAGTGTTCACTTGTTGCCTGGTGTACCTGCATGCATACATTCAAAGTTTGTTGGCCAGTTATGTAGCACAGAAAAAATGCAAAAATATAGAGAATTTTTGAGAAAGGTAACCTAATTCTTGTAGCTATATGAAGGAAAAGGCATCCTTTTTTCTTAGATGACAGTAAAGAAACATGAACAGCTTAATCTTTATAGAGGTAAGAAAATAACAATCTGTCAAACTGCGTGTCCGCTAGGGTTATGGTCTCTGAAATACATGGTAGGGGAGGCAGAATTCTAAAACAGTTGTAACTTTTTCCTCACTGATGCAGCAAAAGTTCAACATTAGCCACAAAGACTTATTGCTGTACATAGGAGCAATGTTCTCCAGCTTGTCTCGCTGCTTGTGAATTTAGCTAGAAGTTAATTTATATAGTCTTGCAAAACCCAAGTTCCATGAGTAATACATTACCATGCAGTGTTAAGGTCATGGGTCTAATAGGAAACATGTTGCCTTAGCTGTCACTTCTGGCCTTACTGCTGCAAGTCCGTGATAGCACTTTTCTTGCAAGGCCAAATTAATTTAGTGTGTATATACTAGTTGGCCATAAGAATTACAAGTGTTTTAATTAATGATTTTTTTTTTTTTTTCCTTCCAGCCATGGAAAATGCTTCTGTGCGTATACTTGAACCCATTATGGCAGTGGAGGTGATGGCACCCACCGAGTTCCAAGGAGCAGTGATAGCTGGCATTAATCGCCGTCACGGAGTGATCACAGGACAGGATGGCACCGAGGATTACTTTACTCTCTATGCTGAGGTGTGTGCTGTTAAATGATTCTTTCCCTTTATTGTTTATCTCCATGCTGTTTTTCTTAATAACACATGCAGAATGATAGCCGAGTTGCTAAGTAGCCGTGCATAGCATTAACTTTCAACTCAGCAGTGCAATATAAACATAATATTACAATGCACTGTATGCATGCAGTGTACACAGTGCATGCAGTGCAACATAAGCCTATTATGAATCTGCCTTGCTTTATCCAGCTGAGTGAGTTAAAACATTACAGTGGCAGAGAAGGAAGAGAAGTCAGGTTTTGTGCAGTTTGGCATCATGCTGTATTCACAGCATCGACTCCCCCACCTGTGCTTCAGTGCTTGAACAGGACCCCCTTAATAAACCAGGTCTAGCAGCTGATCTAATTCCTAGTGAAACAAGCTATGCAGCAACACAGACACACAAAGTTAAGGAAAGAAATTATTTGTCAGCTATCTTTCTTCAGCTGTTAAAAGGAGACATTAATAATTGGAGCTGCATGCAATGATTGCCTTCCAAACCTTTTGTGTCCCTTCTAAAATGTGTTCGTGTTCATGTTAGGCCATAGGAAATGCATTTCTAACAATGGATGAGGGATAAATCATCTCAGCAAAGGTCGGCTAGTGACAAAACACGAGCTGTGTCATTCCTGTTCTCAAAAGCATAGTGTGTTTAAAAGCTACAGTCTTGACTTTCTAACATTACGATCTCTTACTTTGTAATATTGATTACTGACTCTGGGATATTCCAATATTTGGTGTATTGTAGCTCAGAGATCTTCGGGGTTTCCTGATGAGTACACATTGTGAATATTCATTAATTGAAATAGGGATATGTACAAAAAAAAAAAAAAAAAAAAAAAAGGCAAAATCAGTGATGTTTACAAAGAACACAAGATCTTATAAAGTCTCTCTGTAGCCTAATAAAGACTGATTAGATTGTAACCAAAAATTGGTTGGAAAACTGGTTGTTCCTACTACAGGAATAATATGTTTCCTATGTGTGGTTTTAGGTGCCACTGAATGATATGTTTGGATATGCCACTGAGCTGAGGTCTTGTACTGAGGTAAGTTTTTTCAGTATTTTTTTTACTATGCTTATTTCTGTAAATAAAGTGTGTTAATTTGCATTTTCTTATACATAGCATGAGTAGCCGTAAAGGGATTAAAATAAAAACAAAAATGCAGAACAGGAAAAGATAACTAGAGTTATTACTGTTACTTTATTTGTTTCTTAAATATCTTATCTAGTATTAGCTATGTCATTTCAGGCTAAAGATTTATCTTAAACTTTGGGGAGAAAGGAACTAAGTCTTAAGTAATTCAAAGTGATAAATACCGATAAAGATATTGAATTCATAGGTTGTAAAAGTTTTTGCATTTTTTTCTGAACGTTCAGTTTCAAATGTCTGCAAGCCAAGAGATTTTTGAAGGAAATGCTTGCATTAATTAGGTATCTTTTTTAGCAATATACATTTCTATGGCTAAACATTGAATTCTAGATGCATTTGAATCAGGTGATATATTTTCTTAGTGTTTTACTAATAATATGCTAATTCCCATCTCCTGTGATATAGAAGTACTGTATTCTGTGAGCATTTGAATGGATTGTTGCTAATATCATAATCATTCTCTGAATTTTAAGCGAAATAACCGCTGGGATGGAAATTACAGGAAATTTTATAATCCTGTATCAAAGAAATACGATGTTCAGATACTGTTTGCTTATATTGGATCTCATAACTACATGCCTCAACATGCAGTGTTGTATACTTCTTTGTAAGATATTGTTTACTTCACAGACCATGGTCCGGCCAAGTGCAAAATAGTTGCTTGGTTAACATCCTAACTTTGATATATTTTTTTTTCCAACTCTTCAGGGAAAAGGTGAATATACCATGGAATACTGTAAATACCACCCATGTTTGCCCAGTACCCAGGAAGAAATAATAAACAAATACCTTGAGGCCACGGGGCGACTTCCTGCGAAAAAGGGCAAAGCCAAGAGCTGACTTTCTTCTTCTTGAGCACATTGAACAGCTTTTCACAATCTTCTGTAAGAGCTCAGTTGCCGAAGTGATACAAGAGACTGAGGCTGGATGGATAAATACAGACTGCAGGGGGACTTCATTACATCTTAATGCCCTTCTTTTATGGTATTCTCAGAAGTCACCAGGAGATTACAGCTGAATTGTTCACTTGTAGATGCCACTCATTAACAAAATATATAAATATGGTAACATTAATGATAATTTGTCTTGAATTTTGTCTCCATCCATTTGTATTAAAATAATTTTATTTTTTTACTTGATAAAATACTATTGTGTAATTAGGCTAGTTACTGTTTCTCTATTTTTGAAAGGTTAAAACTCCTAAACATTTAGGAGGCTAAATGTTAGCTGCCAATATGGTGAATATTTTTTGTTCAGGCATTCCAGAAAGATCCTTTGGCTTTGCAGTTCACTGCAGCATACAGTCTAGGCAAAAAAATGCTAGTATTTTCTTCTCATCCTTCAGAAACAGTGTTAAGATCTTCCAAAGCCGTTAACTCAGCTGTTAGTGGAACTAGCATTTCACCATATCTGCTTATCACAGATGGTGTGATGCATTTTTAAGAAGTTGGTAAGAATTTACGTAGAAGTAAACTCTTTCCTAAACAATGCGCGTAAGATTGGTTCTTGTGTATGTTGTTTAGTTTGCTCTAGGTGCTCTACCTTCCTAAAAGGATCTCTTTGTCATAAAACCAAACAAAAAGATTCTTTTTTTTCCAAAATCTTAAGAGATCATGTTCCTGTTGATGTGCTTATCTTGAGAATCATGTAACTAGCTATTGTTCACTTACAATACGGAGAAAAATTGAAGCTGTTACAATTAGGTGAGGGAAAAGAGCACTTTTTAATGTTATTGCTAAAAGATCCACTATGAATTTTCCTTGCGTGCTCTCTCTCCTTGACTTTCTCTGCTTGCAGCATTTTTGCAGACTTCCAGTAAACAGGGAATGAAGTTCCAGTTCAAAACCAACTGCATTCCTGGCACAGGATAGTGCTTGATGTTTACCAGACACAGAACTATAATGGCTGGGTTTTTTTTGTCTCAGTCCTCAGAGAAAGACAGTGAAAATTACACATTTTAAACTTGAAGTAAGTAGAGCATCAGAGATTTGTCAGGGGCATGTAAATATTAACTAAACATGGGCATACGGTTGTGCGTGAATATGATGCTACTTGGGGCCAAATCCTTCTTGTTTCCCTTACATCTGTAGCCTTTTTTTTTTTTTTTTTTTTTAAAAATGCATCTGGAACTAATTTTAAGGAAAACCCTACAGGTTCTCTGTCATTTAGGGATTTTCTTAAGCAAACAAACATTCCCCTACCTTTGCCAAAATTCAGAGGAGACTTATAAAAGCAGTATGAATGCAATTGCAAAGAAAGAAAAGGGTAGTTAGTTGTATTTTTGGCTTTTATATTTTCAGTCATGATGTGGAGTCTTGGCTCTGATGCTGCCAGATGTGTGTTGCTGCTCCCCAAATCTAACGCAGACGATGGGACCGCACTCGGGACGCGGTAGGGACGGCTGCGCCACGGTGGGGTCTGTTGTGCTTAATGACCACAACTCTCTTCTCTTGTGGGCATCCAGTCTCCCACGGATACTCTTATTGTGCTTTTTGGCACTGTGAACCAAGTGGAGTCTTGACTCAGAAAATGTTTACCTTTATTAACAATTTAATAATGGCAACTGAATTTTGCTTCAGTAAAAATTGCATAGGTAGTTTCAGATTTTGTTCCACAGACTGAAATCATAGAAATCTTGGCCCTAAAAACTTTGATGGAAATTTTGCCATTCAATTCCAACCAACCGGTACTTTTCCAGAAGTTAGGTTTATGCAGTTTCTTAAATGAGATAAAACTTGTGCTGCTTACTCAAGGTCAAAGCTACACAGGTTTGTCAAGCTGGAAACAAATGATTCTCTGTTCTGGGTTTGGAAAGCAGTAGCAAAAACCTCACTTTGTTAGTAAGAAAACTAACCTTGTAGTTAAATATATTGCTAAAATAGAGCCCCAAAGTACAAAATCTCTGTACTATTTTTGTGTTTAAATTTTTCAAAATTTTTCATTATCAATTTCCTATTGAAGTTGTCATTAAAAGCTCTGATTACATGTTTTGCCAGCACGGAAGTAAACCCAGTGTATGAAATGCTGTTTTACTGAATTTATTTTAACATGTTACATACTGATATAAAAAGCTTCAATCAGTAGAAGTCGAGGAAGAGAAATACAGTTGTATAAAATGCCTGAATTATTTTGGGTTAGATCACACAAGATAACTATCCTCCAGATAAAGTATTTCTGTTAAAATAACTTGAGTCATGATTACTGGTTACAGATCACTGGTAGCCCAGGATACCACAAGCTGTAGAAGAAAATAACCATTGCAGAAGGCAGAGACCATTGCCTGCTTCCCAAAGTAAGGCATATTTATTACCTGGAGTTTGTTTATCCTGATAGAGATTGTTGTTAAGGAAAAAAAACAAGTCAAAATAGTTTAGCATTATCTTACAGAACAAAGGTGGGGAAGTGCACTTGCCCTAAACCCAGAATGGAGAATTTGGTGTGAAAGGACAAAAATACATTCTTGCAGTAAGACTTTGTTGTATTTAAGATGGGTGAAAGACATGGCAGTCATTAAAATGTAGTATCCGATTGACTGCATATTGTGACAGCAGGCTGTTTTCAACCAACCCCAAACATGGAAATTTTATCTGTCTGATATTTGGTCCATCATCATTCAAGCTTGCAGCAAACTCCATCCATCCTGCAGACAGACAAAAAGACACAATATCTGCATGTTCAACAAACACTTCCCTTGTGGCGTTGTAGACTGGTGGTGGACAGAGGAGAGACAAAAAAAGCCCACATTTTCCTTAAATCAGTATTTTCTCAGTTGACTTTGCAAACATGAGAGGATAAACTTCCTTTTTTAAGCAGGAATTGCTGTTCGCCAGCAGGACTTCGGCCAGTGAGTCATAAAAGAAAACTCAACCTCTGCTGTGTAATGATACTTGTTTTATTGGAGACTTAAGTTAAAAAATAGCAAATAATATATCTATCCAAAAATGAAAAAAGATTTAGTAGACAAGTATTTCTTATAGTGACAGAGTAATATTTTTTTTTCTCAAGATTTTTATCCAAATATATTAACTTTGTTCACTTAGTCACATAAAATCAGCCTGTGTATGTGTATCTATGAATGTATATAGTAACAAAATTCGTTTAGGTAGATCTCCAGAATGTGTGAGTTTTTACCATTTAAGAAATCAAAGATTCATTCTGGAACAGACTAGTGAAAGTGAAAGCATTTAAAGTCACTGAAGTGTGACCAGTATAGAAAAGTTATCACAACTCTGGATTTATTAACTCAAGGGTTCTCCCATTTAATATGTTTATACAAAGCTGACAATCATCTCTCAAAAATTTTCTTCTTTTTCCTGTAAAATTCCAGCAGCGGATCCAGATTCCATTCCAGATGTCTCTTCAAACCACTGATTCTCAGAGGCACAGAAGTATTTTACTTTCAGAGGGTGACCAGGAAGCCAAATGACACGCAGGTGGCATGAAATCATTTCCTGGAGAACAGATTTAAGAAAAAGAAAAGAAAAAAGTTATCTTTATGATCTTTCTGTTGATTTTCTGTTGATGAAGGTGGATATTACACATCTGTGCCTTCTTACCTGTGTTGGAATTTCATGAAGTAAGACAGTGTAGTCAAACTCAATAAAATCATCTTCCCTTATCTGGACACGTAACAAAGGAAAAAGCAATGAAAACCACAACATCACATTGTTGAAGTATAGTAGCTACTCTGATTAATTAAGTGCATTTAGCCTAATAAGGAGGAAAGAGAAAAAGAGACTGAGATGCCGACGGTAAGATAGGATTTTGCATGTGGAGAGGAGGGGAATTGGGAACAATTCCTGTGCCAAGACTTTGAGGACACTAACTGGAGTGGGGCTTTGCAGTTTGACTGCACTCTGATGTGAAACTAGGCTTACTCAGATGCCAGTGACTTAAGTTAACCCTTCAATGAATGTGAGAATCCTATTGATCTCTCTGAAAGAAAGGTAATTCTGAATAACCTGGGAATAGAAAGCAGGCACACTATTTATATATCACAGGTGACTGAGAAAGAAACAAACCTTTGGAAACTCTTATATGGTATAGCTGTGCAGTTTGCTTCCCAAGAGAGCTTGTATCAAATATTAAACTGATGCTAGGAAGGTCAAAAAAGAGTAGGAGTGACTTAGCATGGAGGTGCTGAATTGCAGGACTACATGTATAAATCCTCTGATGAATCCTGCAGAAGCCAACAGATGTGCTCACGCAAACAGAACAGAATTTTGTCCAAATGAGTAATATTTTTCTACCAAGCTCTGGACAAAATAACTCATTCTGATGGAGATACTTTTATGTGAAACCACTCGGGTCTTGGAAGCACACAGATACTACAGAACATGTGAGCTGTCGATGGCTGCTTTGTTTTCTCTTGCTTGGTGGACAGTGTTTGCCTGTAAGGCAGGCTCCAATTCTGACTTGGCTTACCCACTGCTTCACAGACTTGACTTGTGCCATGGAGTAACTCAAGTTCTCTGTTGATTTTTCCCACATTATTTTGCTGCTGCCAACAACAGCTAAAGCCCACACTGGCTCAAAGGCAGGTTCAATATTTCCATAGCTGTCTGAAAGGGAGAAAGAAAATAATATAAAAATGATGAATTCTGCCTGCTCATCAGGCAAACGATAAACCGCAGAGCCCTGTGACGTGGCACAGAAACACTTCATAACTCTTCCCTCGGACACGTCGCAGTCCTCAGCGCGGAGAATGGACCGCTGATAAACTTACTGTGACTGCAGAAGGACGAAAGCGGGAGGGAACTGGAATTACCACGAGATGTTATTCGTGACTCCCTAACCCAGAGGAAAAGGGGGACCAGGGCCCTCTATTTTTGGGATGGGAAAATTCAGTCATCCTTTGTGAATTCCCGTCCATAGGTGGAAGAAGATTTGTAGGTTAAAGCAGCGGTTTACTTGAGGAATTTTTACTTGAATATGGATTTGCATAGGCCTGCTCTCAAATCCTGACCAGTTGACTAACACTCTTGCTAAACCCAGCAGGGGTTTTTCTCCCCAAGGATCTTCGGCAAGGTGGAACTTTTTGGAGAGGGAAAGAGGAAGGAGAGTTAGTCCTGGGTTTAGGGTGCTGCTGTGAAAATACATCTACTTTTTAAAAAATGTGCCCATTTTCTTGCATTCTTAAAAGTGTCCAAACTCTTTGGTATGAAATGGCGTAAGATTATTTGGGGGAATATACCTGGAATGTCATTTGCAATTATTGGTTTGGTTTGTTGCTTTATTTTTTGGTAAAATTTGTTGTCCTCTTCTTGGATTTGCTTCTCATCTTTGGTGTCTACACAGTTGATAGTGACAGCAGGTGGAGAGTTTCCCTTCTCAAAGAGCACTGTAGCAAGGCAGCTCCCACTGTTTTCCTAGAAAGGTAGAATTTCAAACTGTTACTACCAGTCAAGACTTAAATGTAGCACATTTTAAAAAGGGCTCTTGATGTAATCACGTATACAAGTATATGTATGCAATAAGTACAATTCTATATGAGATTCCTTGTAGGAAGCTGTATGAGGACCACAAAGTCTCTAGAATAATTTTTTTCAGAAATGGGTTAAAGACTAAAAAAAGTGATTCAATAAATCTTTTATTAAAAAGTGTAGCAGAAAAACTGTATCATCTCAGGGATATGTTTGAACGTTCTTATAAAGAATACTAATTGAAAAAATGGGGTTTCGTTGTACAAAATCTGCCTTAGAACAAAAACAATCTAATGCTTCATATTACAATTCTGAAATTTGAGTTTCATCATATGTGTGTGCAGTGGCAGAGCAGATGCTTACAGTAAAATTGCTGATGGCAACTGAGAGGATGACTGGAGAGAGGGTTATAATTACTAAAAGAAAAAGAGATGTGCAGTATTCATTCCCCTCTTGGTGTGCAGACACAGCGGGAGCTGCATGGGCATGAGGAGGAGCCGGCTGTGACAGGGAGCCGGGAGCGCTGCAGGGCTGCGCTCCGGAGCAACGTGTCCGGAGGGGCTCCAGCAGCACCAGCTCCACTGGCACTGAGCAAAGCAGGGAACTTCATGAAGTGCTCAGACCTCTACGAAGGCAGAGAAGTGATCAGACAACACACTGTGTTGGTAGGAAGAGCAAGCCCTGCCCTACACTGGGCAAGCAGGTAAAAGCAAAGAATAAGTCATTTTATTGAGAAAGACTGATTTACAGAAGCAGTTAAATATATCCTGTTTTACAGATGTTGAGGTTTAACACGCGCTGTCAGAGAAGACACGGCTGGGCTACAAACCTACCCTGCTTCTGTAGTCTTCGGTAGTGAACTGCAGGTAGTATTTATGACCAACTCCCGGGATGCTCTGGAAGAGAGAAGAGTTCTGTCCACGCCGTAACTACAGCCTTATATATTATTATAACTTCATCACTGCTGAGCACATGGCACAGGCAGCACTGTCAGGCAACACACATCAGTACCCCTTGTTTCTGAAGGGGGACCCCAGGACAAAGCCAGGAGGAAGAGCTTAAAAGTAGTATCTGGGGGCATGTGAATCAACTGGAAAACAAATAACCTTAAAATAAGATTTGAATTAGTTATTTATGTTTATACTTTAACTCCTTAGAGAAAAAGTGTGTCACTTGATGATTCAAAAAAGTTAATTTCTGCTTTCATGCCACAAAACACAGGGACCTCAGTGGCAGTGCTTTAGCAAAATAACTTCTCTTTCCCCAAGAATAAAAACTGAGGTGCTCCCTGAGCGCTGAAGAGGGAAAACAAGGGTGCCATGAGCACCTCGTGGCCTTGTAACTCAGGAAATTGGTCAGCTGTGATACAATGACATGGTCCTAGCAGCAAATGCCAAGGATCTTAAACAGCAATAAATAACATTTATATTGAAGAATGGTTTAAAGTCTTTCCCCACAGAGATATGCAAGAAGAAAAGTGCAGCTCAGAGTCCTTCATGGGACAGACTGATATGGAGCATCTTAAAAAAAAAAAAAAAAATTACAAATTCAACTTGAAGCATTTTTTTCACAGGCTATCAGAGTGCCCTTGAATATATATAGATGAATCAAATCTCAACGACTGATTTATACCAGAGCATGAATTACAAAGGCTGATTTAAGCTCAGTGATGCTAATCTTGCTAGTTTTTTTCCTACCGTGATGGAAGGAAGCTGACATCTCTACCCAGCACGTCAGAGCGGGTCCCATCTCTCCGCCCTGATTTGCCCCCGAAGATGTTTCCCAGCACGAGCTGGGACGAGTCAACTCTCAGGGGCTCTAGCACTGCTTGTTTAGTGTATTTTGTTACATAGGTTTTCTGCTTTGGGACGTACGTCAGGTAGCGTGTGGAAAACGCGTTGTAGTGGAGAGTGCAGGCTGCCTTTCAAAGTGTGCCTGTAGGTGAAATTGCTGTGTTCCAGGGACACCACTGCTTCGGCAGCTTGCTTTCTTTTTAAACAATACTCTTCAAGTAAATAGTAGGGTGATTCTGGCCGTTTGCATAACGTTGAAGGTTAAAATCCTAAACAAATGTGTGCATATTTTACTTATCAAAATTCAGACCTTCTTGCTCCTATCATACTTTCCACCAGTAAGCCATTAATAGCAAAACAAAGTTTAATTCTGAGGCCAAGGCCACCAGCGCAGCACCTGCCTTTACTACACACACTAGTTATGTACCGCAGATAAGAGGCCAAACTGGCTTATTTACTTGCTCCACTTTTATAAAATCTCATCCCAAGGCTCTCGAAGAGGAAGCCGCCGTTTGGCGCAGACTGTGCTGTGCAGGGAGCGGAGAGGCCAAGGACGGAAGCGTCGGGAGGCCTCGTTGTGCCTGGACACCCTCCCCAGCCCGGCTTCCAGTTCCCACCGCTGCAGCCGGAGTTCGTCCGTGACCTCAGCATCCGTGAGCTAACTCGGGAACGGAGCTATCCGTGACCCGCGAAACCCTGTGCGCCCGGAGCGCCGCGCGGAGCCGGCGGCATCTTCGCCTCCTCTCTGCCGAGGGAGCGCGGCAGCAGCGCTCTGCCGCTACGCTCTAACACGCACGAGCATATACGTACCTACATATATAGTGCACATATATACACACACACGTGCACTTTAACAGCACCAGTGCGTGTGTGTGTATATATGCACATATATAGCAAATATATATACATGGGCACTTGTGCCTATATATATACACACACATAGGGCTTGTTTACAGTGCACGTGCATACAGACACACACCTTTAACATTTATAGTGCACATACATATAGCATACATAATGCACATACAGACACGCATGTAGCATACACAGTACACATGCACATAGAGTGCACATGCATATATACATATTACACATATAATGTGTATGCACACATACACATAGGACATAAACAGCGCACATGCCCATATGCCCACATACAGCATATATATGCCTGTGCATGTATGCAGACACATAGCATATATACTCATGGTGCACACGCATATGTGCAGACACATAGCATATGTATGCCTGTGCACATATGCAGACACATAGCATATATACGCATAGTGCACACGCATATATGCACATATATATACGCATAGTGCACGCGCATATATGCAGACACACAGTATATATATGCCTAGCGCACATGCATGCATGCACACACACAGCATGCACCTCCACAGTGCACGCGCACACGCGCACACACATACACGCGCAGCAGCACCGCGCACGCCGCACAGCCCTGCCCCGCGTGCCGCGCAGCGCCGCCCCCACCTTGACGCCGGCCTTGCGCAGGGCGCGCAGCGCGCGCAGCGCCGCGGGGGAGCCCGCGCGCCCG
>VZSV01000051.1:1862977-1879889 GCA_013398735.1 Nothocercus julius
CGGAGGAGCCGTGGGGGACCGGAGGGCAGCGGGGGACATGAGGGGAGCAGAGGTGCGGGAGGAGCCGTGGGGGACCGGAGGGCAGCGGGGGACATGAGGGGAGCAGAGGTGCCGGAGGAGCCGTGTGGGGCCGGAGGGCAGCGGGGGACATGAGGGGAGCAGAGGTGCCGGAGGAGCCGTGGGGGACCGGAGGGCAGCGGGGAGCGGAGCCCTGGAGCATGAGCGGGTGTGGAGGTCCTTGGGGGAGACTGGGCATCCCGAAGGGTTTTGCGTGAGTGGGACCGGAGGGGAGCTGGGGCGTGAGGGGATTTGGGGACCCTCAAGGGGGACTGGGCATCCCAAGGGGTACCAGGGCATGAGGGGATCCAGGGGCAGTGGGCGGGGGCGGAGGTGCCCCAAGGAGCCTGTCCCCGTCACGCCGGGCCTGGCCAGCGAGCGTGGCAGGAGTTGTGCGGACAGCGCGGGCAGGGACGGGCACAGGGCGCCCTGGCAGAGCCCTGGTGGAAGTGCGTCCTGGGAGAAGGGCGCCAGAGGGAGCGGAGTCCAGGTGAGGCTTCCCAGGAAGGCGCCCCCAGTCTCCCCTGAGAACATCGCGGTGACATCCCGGGGTGGCAGGAGTATTCCCTGCAGGTGTCTTCAGCCCTCACCTTCAGGAGCCTTCACTTTGTTGGACCTGTCAGGCCTCCTTGTGCCAGGCGCAGGCCAGCGTTGCTCTGAACGCTGCTTCGTTCCATCGTTTCTTACTGATTGCACTCGCAACCCATCCAAGCTACTGCTTTGCTGCCAAAAACTGTGATTGCTTCCAGGCAGCGCTACAGACGTGTTCTTTTTTTTTGCCATTTTCTTTGATTTAGCTTTCGTGCCTTCATCCCCAGAGTTTGTCTGACCTGTGTAGTACCCAGGCACTCCTCCAGGAGCTGTGTTAGGAAAATAAAAGAGTAATTTATTCTCTGATACCAGCAGAGTTACAAGACAGTATGTTTTTTTAGCAAATTCAAACAATTTCAGTGAGTAACAGAAAATGTGCAGCTATTCAGTTTGTTTGTCTTCCTAACTAAATCATGGAAATTCTTGGTTTGGTTTGGTTTTTGTTTTTCCCTTTCGGGCTGAAGCAGAACAGCTCATGGCAATCCAGTCGCTTGAACTGAGCAAGTCGTATAAATTCAGGCTTTACCTAACACAGGAGCTGCCATGCACTGCTTGCTGGAACATCTCTCAAGGAAGAACCATCCTTTTATTTCTAGTACTTTTAATAAAGGAAGGCTTCATTTGCAAAACACAGATAACAGCAACGTTTTCTTTTTTTTTTTTTGGCATTTCATTTACTCTTTTAAGCCTGTTTGTGCTAAAGGCTCAATAACTTCTGTAGCAAGTTAACTTTCTTGTATCCGTTGCAGGAACCAAACTTCTCAGCTGCTCCTGGAGTTAGAGCTTCTGATTGATTTGACAGCTCTGCTGGTTTCGCAGTATCTTGCTCAGCTTCGTATCTGGAGTGGTACAGCCAAGCAGTAGATGCTAAGTGAGTTTTTCCTTTTTTGTTTTAGGAAAGTTTTTGCAGAGGGAGCTGTCTAATTAGAGCACTTGCTGTGTTTGTCTCTTTTTTTCTTATGTTTAGCAAGAGGAAACCCAGTCCCAGCCTTTCCTCATTTATCCGCGCTGTGACGACAGCTTCAGATGTTACTTTCTAAACTAAACACAAGCTGTTCTTCCCAGCTGAGCCTGGGAGGGCCGAGCGGTGCCGGTCGCTTCCCGCTGCCGCCAGCTTGCTCCGTGCAGCAACTCTCCGGAGAAGGGACGAGCGGCCGAGGAGGCCACGTGAGCGAAGGAAGCGGAGGCCAGCGAGAGGTCCTGGCAGGCGCCGAGGTGAGCGGGGCTCTGGTGAGAAAAGGCCTCTTTATGCAAGCGGTGCAGCGGCGAGCAGGCGGGGAGCGCGTCCCTAGTGCTCCGCGTGGAGCTCTCGCGGTCGCTTTTGTGAGGCTTTTGGTGCCTTTCTGCAGGAAATCAGAGGCTTAAATGAGACATAAAGTGTTTAAAAATATATTTGTGAAACTGTCCCTGTGTCACTCTTGCTGGAAGAGCCTGCAAGATGTTGAGCCATGGGGTTCGTCCCTATCCGTTGCTTTCTAGCACTTCCTTTCCCCTCCTGTTCTCCTCCTTTTCCTGCTCTCTCTGTCAGCATCCCTGTCAAGGATTTGGTTGCTTCCTTCCTCCAGAGCATTACAAAGAAGTTATTATTGAGGTCTGAGGGTCAATGCAACAGGGCAGCAAACCTATTTCCATGGCAATTTCCTAAACATTTATAGAAATTATGTTGCTGTATCTCGCTGTTCAGCAAACATGGCTCCAGATTTACAAAGCGTTGTGACTTGGGGAAATAAAAGTTCAGAGGTTGGGTCATAGCTGGGGGAAGGTTCCTAAATATGGAGAAACACATGCGCTTGCTACTTCCACAAAATTTAGGAAATGTGTTTATTTTACGTCCTGATTTTATGAGGCCCTTAAAAACTGTCAGTGCTTCTGTAAGAGCCAGGTCTCCAGCTAGACTCTGCTCATTTGCTTCGGGCTTCGTGGTGATGGCAGCAATGAAGCTCTATGTCAGGCAATATCTGAACAAAAGGAAGAGAAGTTAGTGATAGAAACGTAGGCGACATATATATTATAGTTAGCCAAAATGGGATGCTTGCAGCTTTTGTCTTTTTTTGTTGTATTTTTGTGTTTTTTTTTTTTTTTTTTTTTAACAAACCATGCATTATGGCAAATATCCTGATATTGGAGCAAGGGTTGCCTCGCACTGAGGTCACTTCTAACTTGAACCCTTGGACCCAAATGGAAGTTGGGTTGTTTGGGGCAACCAGTCTAAAAATCATTCTGGGATTTTCATTCTCTTACAGCCCTTCTCATACATCAGGTATTTGTTTAGAAGCCAGTTTTTCTAATTTATTTCATATTTGAAAACTATTTTTAAATCCTTTGTAAACATTTTACAACAGACCTAATTGGCTCATAATCAGTAGCAGATGGCTGTAACACAGTACAACGAATTTGCATAAAAATCTGTGTATTCTGTGCTGCAAGTTCTCCAGCTGAGCTCTAGCTTTGGCATCTTGCTGTCGTTATGTTCCGTATGGCCCTTTTACTTGATTTTAAGTGAATTATGCATGACTTTTTTTTCCATCAATAGTTGTGTCTTATTTTTACCAATCGCTAACAACAGAAGTTATTTACATATATATGTATAATTTGCCTTCACAATTTTCTGCTAGATAAATCAAGCTTTGAATAGTTGATCTTCTAATTATTTTCTGGTCTGACCTTGCCTATAGTGAAGCTCGGATTTAGACATATACATGGTGCTTATGGTGTGGCGCATTTCTTTCGGAGAAATTTGTCGTGCAAGGCTTCTGATTATTTTTAAATCTTTCTGGTTATGGATAAGGTTTCTAAAGATGAACATTCAGTGCCATGGGTGAGAGATTCAATTCTTATGTCCCCGGGGAATAGGATTTTCCCTATGGATTTTGCATATGTGACCCAGCTTGGACTGCATTGTCCTTTTGGCCATTGATTGTGTATAGATTGATGCTATCTGATTACAACAGTTTGCGTACTTTTTATTACTTTTAAAATGCGTGCCAACATCCTGTAAAAGGGAGATCGACTGTGTCCGATGGTGTCCGTCCACCAGTTTACACCCTACCATGTTTCAAGTCAAATACAGCATTTCTTGGCATTTACTGTAGCTTTAGCATATGAAATCAATACTGGTTACAGTCCATCAAGCATTTAAGCATATGAATAACTTTGTGGGCCTGGTGAAACAGATGAACACAGAATTTCTCAAGTACACGAGCATTTACAGGATCCTGCTTTTGTTGGATTTTTGTTGCGTTTTGGTGGATTTAGGCCGCTATTTGTTTTTTTCCTCCCTGAAGCAATATTTCTTCTCAAAATATTAACAGTAGTTGCAGTATAGATCTGCTAGCATCAGTTCTAGTAAAACAATGGGCATGTGCTTTAAATATATTTTCCTATTTGTTTAATGGTGGTATCGTGTATTTGAGGAACTTGCCATGAAACTGTGTATCATCCCTGACTGCTTCAAGCGACTAATGCAATACACACCACTGAGGCTTTTCTTTTTTCTTAAGAATGTATTTCATACCACATTTATAGTCATTCACCTTGGGGAGTAGTCCCAAAGCTAAGATTTACTTCTTACTAATATTTTTGGGAGAAATCTCGGTTTGTGGAGATTTCCATCTCCAAATCCCTTACATGCCCAATAAATTATAATCACTGAGCCAAGCATAAACTATCATAACACCTACTAGTAATCTAGTAATCTTCTAAGCCTTGTTAAACTGTAATAAATGGATCGGGGATACATGTGTAGGCCTGCTTAAAAGAAAAAAAAAAAAAAAAAAAAAATTAGCCTTTCTTGCTAAATTCCCCCAGCAGCCCTGGACACTAAGCCGTGACCTCGCGCCTCACTCGCAAACTATTCTGATTTGTTTGAGGTTAACGTTTACTGCAGCTGGTAGCAATAAACGTCATCTTGAGGAACTGGCATTTCTGACAGGGGTATCATGAAGATTCTATATATGTCGCTGTTAAATAACTATTGCAACAGAGTTACAGTTCTTGAGGTGTTTGGTTGCACAATGTTTAAGCAAGGCATTAGATGTTTGTGCAGTAGGAGAGCGCTTGCTCAGCGAGGTGGGGACGAGGGAGCGCAGGGTGCCTCCGCAGCGCGTCCCGGGCCGTGTCCCGGGCCATGTCCCGCGGCACGCGCCGCCCTCGGAGAGGCCCCGCTCAAGGCAGAGCCCGCAGGAACCCCGCTTCTCAACACAGCCGCTTTTCTTACTCTTTTCTCCTTAATCTGCCATTTCTCCTCTCTCTGGTGACCCTTGTCCTTGTCTGTCCTTTGCAGCGGACAGAATATTTCTTTTCCCCCCAGCTTTTGCCTAACCAAAGATAAAACATGCAGAAACCCCCTGCTCTTCACTGAACGATTCACTTGGTGAGCCAGGGATGTTATTTAGGCTGGAAAATAAGCAGGTTTTATGTTCCCTGATATATTCTTTATATTCTCTGATAAGAAGGAAGATACAGTTCTGTTGCAGTGTGACTTTTCAGACATGGATTGATTTATGTATGTATGTTTTTATATCTTCACGTAAAAAACAAACTCAATTTCCAAAGATGGCTACTCAAAATTAAATAATCTATCTTAATGTTATCAAATACATTATCCAATATTCAGTTCACACTATAAAAAAGTTAGAAATTTGCAGCTCCCTAATTTTACTTTTTCTGCAGAGTTTCATGAAGAAACATGATAGAGTGCTGAAGGAGACCGACCACCTTGATGATAGTAAAAGCAAATTATCACTTCTTTAGGGCCTTCTAAAATCACCTCAGGCACAGAACAACCCAAAACCCCATATTTTAATTTATTTCATTTTGGAGAATCATGCTTGGTTATTGCAGATACTACAGTGTTTTAAAAAATAGACTATATTTTAATATATAGTCTCTTTAAAAAATAAGAGACTATATTTTTTTCTCTAAGCATCCTTTAAAAAACAAATAAGGAATAAATTCACTAGAGTGGCTATCTCCGGTTCTTAAGTAATTCAGACATATTTTATATACGTACTAATTAATGACTAGTTTTCTCAGCACCCTCCTTATTGGCCAGTGATGGTTTTCTTATCATTACTTTATCTGATAGTTTGATTTTTATGGTTCCGATTAGGAATACTTCCTTCTTTGTTCTGTTCTGCATGAGGGTGCACTCCCAGAAATTCCGAGAAAATGATCTTTTTTCTTTATTAGTCATCCCGTTTCGACAAACGTACTTTCCTCGCCCATATGTGTAAGGCCAATTTTGTTTATTTTCTGTAGATTGCAGTCTTGGGCTTAGCCAGCAGGATGTTCGGAGGCCAAAAGGAAAATCTACCCTTTAGTCGTAAGGGTTAAAGACAGTGTGGAGAAATAGTATTGCAGACTTTGGAGCTGCCAATGTGGTGCTTTTCATGAACATGATACTGAAAAAATCCAAGTCAGAATTTAAAGCTGTGATCTAAAGAGCACCTTTGATCACTATTGAGACTGAGTAACAGAGTTTTAACTATTCAAGGAACAAACAAAAAAACAGGGTATGAGGAACAGCAGAGGAACCATCCTGTAACTTCCAGAAAATTACAACACAAACTACAAGGAGAGATTTGATTTTCATTACTGTGAAATTTAAATGAATCTGTGTAATCTGGATAATCTCGACTGATATGAGCTGAGTGCTGGAGAAGTGTATCAAGTAATCAATTATTAATTCATTCACATTTGTACTTTCATCTGTTGCTACATGCCATTATAAAAATTGTTTTTATGCATTCAAAAATATTGAAACTGATACTCATGGTTAGCATTCTTCCTTTATCATAAGCTTCTAGAGCAAATTAAAACAAGAAATCTGTAATTTCACATAGAACCTAAACTATACATCTGGTCTATGGCAACTCCCTGTTTCTCATGCTGACACTATATATATTAGCAGTGAAAACTTGGGACTGGACAAGTTTCTGCTATATGTGAGGCCTAAAACAACCACCGTAAGGCATTTCCCTCTCTTGTGGGGTTGCATTTAGTTTCAGAGTGGAAAACTGAAGTTTTATAAGAAATAAATGACTTTATTTACAATAAAAATATTGTCATTGCAGTCCACTTGAGGCGTGAATGTTCACAATTAAAAACAAATCTGTTTTAAGGCAGTAAAGTAGTGTAAAGGATGTTTATGTATAAAACAGAGCGGTGACAGGAGAAACCTCCAAAGGCCCATGGCAGTCCTGGGGATGTAGGGGTTGTTTCTAAACCAGCGTTGAGCTGTGGTTCTCAATTTTATGTTATGGAACTATGGCCAGGAATAGCTTGGTTAATTTTTGGAAGAAAAGCTGCGTGCGGAATGGGAATTTTACTCTTTTTGAGAAAATTCTCTTAATAGAGCATATCCAAGTGGCTGTTTTGCTGCGTGCAGTTAGATGAGCAGTGTGAGAGCCTGATGCCGTCTTCTCTTTGCTAGGAATAGGATTGGACTGCAGATCTGTAACAGGTTAACAATTAAAACATACTGCTACGTATACGTGAAACAAAACTTTATACTGACAGTATTATAATGTATATTATTGAGGCATTAACGTGCTGTGAGTATTGTGTTTAATATTTCCTTTCTGAGCCCATCCACCCATTCCTTTTGTGATAGTTTTTAATCGAGGCTGGTGTTCCCAGCCCGCTCTCATCCAAACAGAACTCCCCAAAGACTTAAGGAAAATCATGGTGAGCCAAAAAAAAAAAAAAAAAAAGGGGGGGGGGGACTTCCATTTTACATCACTATCACTGCAAGGTTTTCCATGCAGATATCTCAGACATGCTGAAATTTTGTTGTGACTTGTTTTAAACAGCCCTCTCTGACCTCGCTTCCAAAGGTGACTATGGGGAACAATAGCAAGGGCAAAAACACTGAGCATATTTAAGGCACAATGATGGGAAGTGCTGATACCTCCTATTTCCATGAAGGCCCTTTCCTTCCCCTGGCAAAGCCTATGGCTTATGCCCAGCACAGCCCCATGTTCTGTGAGCTGAATTAAAATAACATGTATATTCCAGTGGTAACGCTTTAAAGCAGTGAAATCTCATTGCAGGACGAGGGCCAGATTTTTAGATGCGCGTGTGAGACGCTGCTCGTGACAGAGGCTGCAGATCTGTAATAGCAGAAGGTGCCTCGCAGTGAACCCTGGCCCTGCGCAGGGCACCTGCTCATAGTGTGCTCAGGAGGTTCTCAAACCTCCCCGTGTTTTCTCTTAGCTGAGGAATTAGAAATAAAACGGAACCAAAAACACACAGTGTGCAAAAGGGCAAAGGAAGCACCTCTAGCCAGTTTGCACAATGGATGTTACAAACCAGATTTTCTTACTAACTTCTGATACATCTTGTGACAAATCCAAATATTTACCGAAAGAAAAAAAAAAAAAAAGACCTATTTTTTTTTGCAAGATTACACAGCTGTATAATTTAGGGATTTATTTTTAATAAATTATTTTTTTCTAGCCGTATGGATTCTATGAAGCCCCTTTGTATACTTGTAGGGAATACAGTGTTTTAAGGAAGCAGCAAATCTGGCACAGGTGTGAAAACTTCTGACTAGGAATAAAGCAAATAGCTGTAATAATTAAGAGACTTAAGATGGAAGGGATTTTGATATTGGGTTTTCACATTTGCAGGCAAGCTATCCCCCCAAACAGGAAAGGAATGGCAGTTAAAGTCACAAGCGCCTACCCCTAGCTTCTTTTTTCCTCAGGAATTATCTTACTGCTCATGATAAGGATGATAAAAAATGTTTTTTTATATGATAAATGTAGCTGAAAATAAAAGATTGTGTCCTGATGTGAGATGTGTAGAAATTAAATTTTTAAGTGAGACCGAGAGGGGAGCGGAAATCTGCTGTTAATTATGTTAATACATGTTAATAAAATATGAGATGTCACTTGATCAACAAGAAATATCAGAGACAGCAGGACGGGGACGGGGGACCGTGGGAAGTCACCTTGTCCATCCCTGACATGATTGACTGTCTTGAGAACAACAGGGCCTGTTTCCCACAGCAAAAACCACAGTTTCGTCATGATAAAACTTATAAAAATCCTAACAAGTGATTTAGCATCTGATCTTGCAGCTGATGGATTTATATTATGCCTGTGAGCTGCTAGGGACGCCGACTTTTCCTTATGCTGTCAGGTGAGGGGTCAGGGCCTGCATTAAATGTCTTAAATCTGCATTAATAGCTCAGATGTGTAAAAAGGCAATTGGAGCCCTAGAATCTTCCTCTTGCCTTTGCAGGACTCCGAGTTGGATGTAGAGTAAGAAAAGAAGAAACACCAAAGCAACATTTCCTCTCCCAAAAAAAGACTCTGATAATCAAGACACAGATAGAGCCCGAAAATTTGATTTTATATCAGTGTGTTAATGGATTGTTCATGTTCAAATACAAGAATATTATTTTCTGAATGACTGATGATTGTATTTTTTGCAAGTTTAGTAGCATATCTCTAACCAGATACCAATAGTATTTTTGTAACCAAGTACCTTTCTCCTAAGGATACCCAGAACCTGTACCCTCTTTTACTAAGTAAATCAGGAGTAGTGTTACTTGTTTCTTTGCCTGTGGCTCGCCTGTCACTGTTTCTGCTGTAGGTGCCTGCCATGGAATTGAAGATTTAGAGAAACCCCAGCTGGACCCAGGAGAAGAGACTAACCCTGCTGAACGTCAAAGCAAAGAAGAGAGAAAATTCTGGCCTTGGGGGAAAAGGCAGGAATGTGCTTGAAAGAAGCTGCTCTGGTGAGTGTGGGAATGAGGAAGTTCACTGGAGCAGCCTGGAAGGCTTGGGAATATTCTGAAGGAATCTAAAGGAGAGCCCAGAGGCTGTTGGGTTCCTGCATGAGCAATCTGGGGGTCCAGCCAGACCGACCTGTGTTAGTGGCAGCTCTGAAATTAGAGGTTTCTTGACTGCTTCAGATGGCCCAAGAATATCTAACAATTTTTTTTTTCCTCTTCTTTGAAAGAGAGGTCAGTGCCATGGGCCACAGTGTGGGTGACTCTAGCACAGGCTGCTGTGTGTTTGCATGTGCATGTTTGTAGACATATATACGTATTTATGGGATGCTGCAGCCAATAGTTGGCAAGTCTATAGTTAAGTTTCTCAGTTTACATTCTCTGTAAGGCACCATGCAATTATACCCTGATATAATTCCTCGCTATTTGGCTAACGAGGGTTGCAGTATGAGGGTCCAGTGTGATGGTGTCCTTTGGTAAATGCTGGCTTTCAATTGTGGCTTCACCAATGAGCTTGAGAAGGCAATGAAATCTTAGCTATGAAAGCAGAGCTATGACCTAACCTTTTATATCTGGAGTATTAGCTAAGTAATACCTTCCACCAGTTTCGTGAAATGTTAAGAAAACAAGGTTTTTTCCCCTCCTTCAACCATTGTTGCTGTGATTCCACCTGCCAGCAAAGTAAACAGGCAGCTGGAGTTGGGGGCAGTCCTGCTGACATCTTCAGCAATGTGGGTTCCCCTCAACAATCTGCCTAATTAAATAAAAGTGCAGAACTGTAAAAGAAATTGGATATTTTTCCATTTTTCTTGAATAGTCTTGATTAGCTTTTCCTTGTGCTAACACAAAGAAGACCTGTTTATGAAGTCAGTGTGTGTCTGGGCTCTGGAACAGCTTTATTACTAGGAGAAGGAATTGCAAACATTAACTCCTCAGTTTTGCGCTTGTTTCTTCTTGCTTTTCCCCCAACTATGCAGCACTGAGAGCCACCAGCAGCCCCACGACGGTGAGCACAGGGGCATCAGCAGTTAGTTACTCCCTGAAAACACAGGGAATAGAGCTGTTCCTACGCTTGGAAAACAACTTCAAAAATCAGTACAAAACTGGAAACAAAAACTTGGACGAATAGGCATAGCAGTTATTTTAAAGGCCAGTATGTAACAATTCAGAAAGGGTAGATCTGACTAGTATCTCCTAGCGGGGAGGTGCAATTTTCAGGCTGCTGGTAGAAGGTACCATTTTCAGCTACACTTGTTCAAGCTAGGTTATATTTGGTGGCCTCTGGATAGTGATGACATGGTCGTTATTACTCTTCTGCCACCCGCGAGCTCTTCTTTAGTTTCCCTTTCTATAAATCAGATAAAATCATTCCTTCCTTCCTCATGCAGCAGGCAGCTGACATGTTCTAAGTATTACTATTTCTTTGCTTCCCCTCCAGGAAAGCAGTACAGTTTTGGCTTTTAACCTGCTTTTAATATGAAATACAGAAGAACATCTTGGGCTTTGGGTCTGTGTGATTTTTCACCTTCCACTGAATGTTTCTGGAAACACTGCTGGAATTTGGAGCAGCGTCTTTTTTAGGAGACAGCAGAAGCAGAGAAGGCTGAGCCTTGCCCAGAGGAAGAGGATGGTGACATCTGGAGTGCTTGCTTTGGTTTGGTTTCTAGGGCTTTGACCAACCATCAGTGGCATCTCTGGCTTCCCCTGAGAGAGCAGCCTCACCTGGAAATAGTCACTGTGGGGCCTGTAAATTCAGAGGAACGTTGCAGGAGAGCTCTGGGTGATATAAATGGTAAATATACAGAATTAATCTTCATGAAGAGGAATATATCTCAGCTTAACCATGCCTGATGGCTAAATCTGTATTTGCTGAGTATCCAGCATCATTACAACATAAGTTACTCTTACCAGATTCAATAAATCATTCTGAATTTGCAAGAATTTTTATTGCAGGGCATTTTTTTGTCCCTTGTGAAATGTTTGTTAAAATCTTAGTGTCTCTTTTGTATTTCTTGGAAGCACTTCTGATGTGCTGTGGGTTGCTGGGCTGCCGTGCCCAGCTGTGCTGCGCAGGGGTTCAGACCTGACTACCACAACATTATCTTCTGGGTGTAGCTTCTATGTCATGATCCTTCCCCAAATACCAGCCCTTCAGTCTTGGAGCCAAAGGACTTTTCCTAGGCAGAGGAACACTGAGTGTGCGGCTGCCAGCGAAAAATATCCTGAGAAATAAAGGCCGGAAATGTGCTGAAAAGAGCACAGCTGTGTCAGTTTTCTGAGTGAGATCTTGGTCCTGTATGTTGGACAAAATGTGCTAGAAAATAGGAAATTGTTAGAAAAATATAGACCTTGTGGTACTGCCTGTCAGGGCTTTCAGGGCACTGATGAAGAGTTACACGATAGAGAATTACTGGTGTTGATGCACTGAGTGGCCAGAGGTTAAAATGATGCTTGGACAGAGAGGAGTGGAGACAGGAGGGTCCTCAATGGAAAACCCACAGGAAGGGGCACACTTAAGGGAAAGCTTGTATCGAGGCACTGTGCTTTGGAAAATGCAGTAACTATAAACTCTGAGCAATAATTTATAAACAAAAGGAATTCTGATTGTTTTTTGGCGTGACTTTGGCATGTGACAACCCAAATGCACTGGTTTAACTTGTGTAAGTGAAGTTCATATGGGTATGTGGTATGGATTTTGAACATTTGACTACCAAGCTCTGTTCTTGCCCAGTGTGAATAACTGTGATCTTTGTTCATTATTTTATCTGATTCTCATTCAGACCTAAAGGTCTAGATCCTCAATGACACCAAAGTCCTTTCAGGATCCAGGATTATATTACTGGGGAAAATATAACTCTGGAGAAACATGTACATGCTTCTCTTGACTGAGAAATGACCACGGTCAATGCCATTTTTAAATGAAATTACTAAAATGCCGCTGATTTTTGTTCTTATTTTTAGTGCAGCTAGGCTGGAGAAGGAGACGTGAACACTGTGTTTGCTGGTCCCACCTCCTCCTCCACAGCACTTATTCCTGCAGGAGCTTTTGTTGTGATATTTTTTTTTTTGAGTCCTCTCACCTCCCAGGGGATTCTGCTGACTGTCTTATTCCCTGGAAAACACAGATTTTAAGGAGTTACAAAAGCACCAATCTTCATTCTGTCTTTCTGACAGCAAGTGTAAGTAAAGAGGCTGGAGAGAGTGTGGTTCTACAGCATTTGCCAAGGGAAGCAAAGTCTCCAGCTCTTGTCCTGGGGCCAGGATAGGATGTTGCTACTTGGTGTCATTTGCAAAAGTAGGATTTTTATCTCTTCCCTTCCTGAGCTCAATTTCCGCTCTTCACTCTGCATTCCCTACAGTTTTGCTAAGGAATATACCTAGCATTTGCTGTGTGACTGTAGATATTTGAAATAAAAGTGTCACAGCAATGCCACAACATTCTTGTAGCTTATTTGAATGTTTGAGATTGTTAATCACAGTCACAGCAGCTGACTGCTCACATGCCCAGATTAAAAAAAAAAAAAAAAAGCATTCTCTTTGCGGATAAAAGAAGAAAACTTCATGTTTTTTCTTCAGTTTCTCCTGAAGTAAGACATCACTCAATGTCACCAAGGAGGAGCGAGAGGAGGAAGCACCTTCAGTGGCTCGGGAAAGGTGAGGCGGCTGCAAGAGCGTGGAGGGACTCGTGGCCTTACACATTTTCCTTTTGCGGTGCGCACGGAGCTGTGGCCAGTGTTCTCGCTTGAATAACACGAGCTCACGTTTCAGGTGCAGAGCAAGAGGATCTGAAAACTTCAGACAGAAAAGATATGCAATATATGCTAAATATGATATCCCTAACCAACAAAGCGCCTTCATGTAAGGTAAAATCTTCAACGTCAAGAAAGCCAGAATGACCTGTCATTGAAACTTAAACCTAGAGATAATGTTAACTCTAACATCTATTTGTCCTATCAGTTACCTCTGTCTACAGCCACACTGATACTTGCATAACGGCCAGGAACGTTATTCTCATATTTCAGTTAGTCACCTGTGTAACTTGTATTTATTCACTTGTCATTTATGTGAAGGAGCAGGAATCTATCTGATTTTTTTTTCTACCGCCGTGAGTAATATTTATGAAGCTGTTTGCAGTTCTAAACCACAAGGTGTTATAAAAATGCAAAGCATTGTAATCGCCAAGGAATGAAGATGAGAAATCAAGTGTTGAGCAAGATGCTTCTAAAGGAAATAATATATTTTCTGAATTACATTACAGGTGAATTTCTTGCTGAGTGGAATATTTTTTCATTCACTCTTTGAAGGAAAGTAAAAAAGGAACTGCTGTATTTCATCCCCCTTCCCAGCCCCTTCCCTTAGCACATGTTTCAGCAGAATATCTTGTCTTCATTTAACTTTTGATCATCAATTTGTGGAATTTTCTTCCCCACTCTCCAGGCTCTGATAAGCTACTAATTTCCATTTCTTTGCCAAAGAGGAAAGAATCACACTTTTTAATCTAAATATCCTATCTGCTTTTTGGTGCTACTGCATAAAGCAGATGCTGGAAAATTTGTCCCAGCTCTGGATTCCAGTTTGGGGTGTGGGGACCTCCCCAAACCCTCCTCACTGGTGCTTTGGAGACTCTCCAGAAAAGTGCCGTGACCTGAGGGCAGAGGAAGTGCTGCCTGCTGGGGATCTGCTTGACTGGCTCCGAATACCTGGCGCGGGTAGGAGTTTCTTTCTCGCTTGCGTCTCTGTTCCTGCACGTTTTCACTTACAAAGCGCGCGAGGACGTCACGGGCACAGGCGTGAACTTCCTGATCTTCGGGGCCCTTTGCCCGGCGAGCGCTGCTGTCATGCTGGGCTGACCTTTGAGCATTTCAATCCAAATCCAAACTTCCTTTCCCAACCGCCGGGCTTAATCACACGGCATTTCATGTCCGTCCCATAAAGGCTCTGAAAACGCATCCTTTTGCCAGTAGAGTATCAAGCAACTGTTTTGGTTCAGTCTGTGGATTACAGCACTCCCCACTCTCTCAATTATAACTATAATTACATATAAATATGTATATATAAGTCACGGGGGGGGTTTTAAGCAGCAGTGTTATTCACCACTGTTCGCCTCAGCGAGGGGCAGCAGTTATGGGTATCTCGAGGAAAACTTCTGCAGGCACAAAGGAAAAATTGTATGTTGAGCAACGTGCAGGTGTTATCTGGTAATTCAAGCATGGTCCCAAAAGCCAAAACTTCTGAGTATCCTCCCTGGCTCGAGATATGGGTTATTACCGGCTCCAGACTTAGACCTGGATACTGATCAGGTGGTGAACCTTGTTTTGTCTCCTCTGAATCCCTGATATCCCCCTCCATTCCCATAATGGGAGAGTTTCAGCTGCTCTGTGGAAACTCATTGCACACATGAGAAGATAAAAATGAGCGTGCTGAATTAAGCTCTGCAGGAAATGCACCTTTTCTTCCTCAAAATGACACAGATCTGCTGCTTCTGTCTCCTCTGGTGTGAGAGCCATGAGCACTGCCCTGGCTTTTCTTTATATATTACCCCAGCAGACTTTGCTTCTGAAACTGCCTGCCGCATTCTTACCTTGGGGAATTGCCAGGGGCTTCGGATAATTTGGGGCTCTATGAGGATGCCTCTTTCTCGATTAGCTTGTTTAGGAGAAAAGCAGTGATGAACCTGCAGGGCTCGGTTACGTGGTGTCGGCGGAGCGGGCGGGAGGTGTTTGCCCGGCAGGGCAACCTCTGGAAGCTCAGGAGGTTCCCTGCACCAAGATCTTTGGTCTTGGAGATGTTTTTGTTGAAAAAGAAAAAAAAAACTTCCTCAGACATTTTACAGCTTTTTTTTTTCCCTTCCCACCGAGGAAAAAAGGCTTACAGAAACTAGACATGTCTTAAGGAGAGTGTAAGTCCAATAATGTCTAGGAGTGAGACAGGAAGAGTACAGGACACAGGGAGCTTTTTCATAACACCTTTCTTAATGTATGAAATGTTTTCCAAAAAAAAAAGAAAATGTTTTCATGCCTATGTATGGCGGGTCTTTCATAACAGGTCGTTAATGCACACTGGAGCCAAAGTCCCAGATTTCTCTTTCAGAGGATGGCTAATAGGCTAATGCTGGTGAAGTAATTTTAATCATACTAAATGCAGTTCCCATTTCTCTGCAATTTTGTCATGTTTTGAAACGGCTTCACTGAAAACGGCAATAACTTAGACGAACGAAGCTGCCCAAGCTAATTGTGGCTTCGCGAGAGCATTTACTATCCTGAACATGGAGGGAATTTGATTGATCTGGGTGATGCAGAAAGGTGAGGCCCTCAGCACAAGGATTTTATAGCCCCTATAAAACACTGCATGGAATTTTTGCTCAATTTTATGCAGTTAAACTAAGCAGTTGGTCTCATACGGCACTTGGAGTGTTTTGATTTATGTTAAGACAGAAATTGCATCTGCAGTAAACATCCTAAAGCGGGGGTTTAAGAGCAAACTCCTGTACGTGTTTGCGACGTGAGCACTCACGTGCGCCGCGCTGGGGAGCGTCGCAGACCCCGCTCGCACTGCACCCGGCGGCATCGCGCCCAAGGTGGGGTTCCTCCATCGGCTACCAGGGTTTGGCACCGCAAATATCAAGATACCGAAACGTATTTGCGGTGCCTTGTCTTGATAGCAGATGGAGGAATATTGTTTTTCTCCTGGTGAATATTCTGGATAAATTAGTGTAATTCCTTACTCTCTTAGAAGGGATCCTTTGGCGTACTGAACAACAAAAGGACAAATCCAGGGGTGTTTAACGAAAGCTGTTGATCAGTGTTTAGGCCTCGAGGTGCTGTGTGCTCAACCTGATGACTTTTGCCACTGTTTTTCAGCAGGAAGAGGAAACACTCCCTTTCTGTGTTTCTGTTACGGATGCAATAGTGGCATCCCAAATTTTTTGGGAAGATTTACATAAAGCGTGCTAGGGACGATAAAATATCGGGCAGAAACATGGGAAACTGTATTAAAGTCCTGCTGCTGAGTAATGGGGGAGTGAGGGTGCTGGTCCTGGAGGAGCACCTGCTTTTCCAGCAATCTGGATGCTGTCACCATCTTCCTTTCTGCACCATCCAAGCCTCACAGATTCGGGGGCTCCTGGAACAGCTGGGCTCGTTAGCTTGAATAATAATAATAACAACAACAACAGCAGCCCTTTTTTTGTGTGTGTACACAGATTTCCAGCCAGATACGCCTTTGCTCTCCGAAGTCACGCTCGTTATTCCTCCGTCTCCCCCCACGGAGCTCTCGGGACCCTGGCACAGCCGCAGGTGACCCTTGGGCTCCCTCAGGCGGCTGGCGGAGCTCCCGGCCGTGTGGTTTTTTGCCCCAGATGCTGTTTTGCCGCGCGGCTCGGAGCCGAGGCCTGGCCGAGCGGGAGGCGCCGGAGCCGCCTGAGGCGCGCTGCGTGAGGGAGCGGCGGCGCCATGGCAGCGGGAACCCCCGCGTGTCGCGTCGCCGTGGCGACGGGGAGCCCTTCCTCCCCGCTCCTTCACTCGG
>VZSV01000051.1:1880455-1934075 GCA_013398735.1 Nothocercus julius
CTCTGCTTCTCTACAGGACATGAAGGTGAACACGGCCCAGTTCATGGCCCTCTACGCCTGGTACTCCTGGCCCAACGTGGTGCTCTGCTTCTTTGGCGGCTTCCTCATAGACAGGGTGTTTGGGATACGGTAAGCGGCCGTGAGCAGCATCGCCCCAAGGGCTGCGAGACCCTCAGGGGGCTCTGTTGGTTCCTCTCTGCTGATGGAGAGGTGCTCGATCTGTGGCAGAGCAGCAGCTTTTCCCTGCCTTTCCTTGAAGCTGTAAGCGAAAAATGTGATTCTCCAGCAAACACCTGCAAAATGGGGCACATAAAGATCCCTTCTTTGCCTGAAGCTTTTTAAGGGTGATCCTGCTTGTTTTGCAAGTGTTAATAAACTTCACATAAATTGGAGTTGTGTTTAGAATATTCAGGATATTTTAGTAAGTACATGGAAATACTCATGCCCATTGTTCAGTGAATTGCAGCTTTTTGGCTGGGAGGCCTTAGGTGTTTCAGTTTTAGACGTGGAGGTTAATGGTTCATGGTTATTGTCGGCCAAAGCTATTTGTGTTTTTCAAAACTAATGTTGGGCTAGACGAACTTCATCCTTCCAATTAATGTAACATGGACAGGATTACAGGGCTAGGAGGTCTTCTCAGAACATGTGTGTAACCTTGGTCACTTCAGTGGTGCTGTGTAGTTATAATTAACAGCAGAATTTAGAGGTGCTGTAGACTTTACTGAGTAACCTGCACTGTTACAGTGTACAGTGAACTACTTTCAACTGTCATGTAACGGGCTTAAATAAAACCTCCTGAAGTTTGTGGAACTGCACCAGCTTTAATAACTGTCTAGCTCAGTCAGGATGTAAGCATAGTGTTTTTGAATGCAGTATTTTAAAAGACTAACCACCGGTACTGAGAAAGAAGATTGTATTAAATAAGTAAATCTGTATTGTGATTTAGTAAGATCAAAACATCATAAATATTACACAGCTTCTCAAAGACTTTTCACATGATGTAGGAATTTCCAGGGATATACATGAGCTTTCTTCTTTTTATAGCGCCAATAAAGTTATTGCTGTTTCTGACATTTGTTAGGGAGAACTTCCATTGTCCTTCATTGTGTTCCTTGCTGCTGATCTAATACTGTGTTGTATAGGGGAAAAAAAAATGTGTAGCTATTCATTAAATCATTTTGTTTTTCTTCCAGGTTGGGCACAATAATATTTAGTATCTTCGTTTGTGTTGGGCAGGTGAGTGCAAGTGGGAGGCTGAAGGGAAATGTGTTTGAAATATCTCCAAAAAGAACAAAAGAGGCTGCTTCTTTTGGTGGTGTGTATTTCAGGTGGGAGGAAGCAGGGAAGAGAACAGATAGGAGAACCCTGACCTAGGGTGACCTTTCACCCCAGCACATGCTTATGCATGTTATTTAAATAAAATCTTTTGTTAGTATAGAAGTGGCATAGTCATGTTACTAGGACTCTTTAACAGATATGCAACTGTGCAAGGATATATTTTCTATAGTCATGTGTTATATATTGGCTGCCCTGTGCAGTTCCTGAGTTCTGGTGGTGACTCACACCTGGCCTTTAAATTTATCTCAAATTATCTGCTTATGTTTTTGTGTAACATCAGAATTTAGCCTTTATCCAGCTCAGGTAGACTGGGTTGTGCCTGAGCACCTGTGCTGGCCTTTCTGTGGGGGGATGAAGGTTGATGACCTGCCTGAGTGGCTGGGGACAGGAACCAGAGCAGCCCTGCACACAGTACATCAGGGAGGCAACGAGGGTGAGGGCATGACTGGCACCTAGAGATATTTTCCAAGTGCAGCTTCAGGGTGGACCAGGTTGGATATCGTGTAGCTGGCTGGGATGACGTGTAAAGCAGAGGGAGCTAAGGACAAAGGCTACGAGCAGGAAGTGGATATGAAGTATTCTTTTGGGTTGAGGAAAGGGATAGTGTTTTTACCGGTTCTAAGACTTGTTGTTTGTTCTGTACTTCCACTGTGAAATGATAATTTCTCCCATATGCTTGTCTCGCAGGTGATTTTTGCTGTGGGAGCACTAATCAATGCCTTCTGGCTGATGGAGGCAGGCAGATTTGTGTTTGGGTGAGTCTAGGTGGATGTAGTCTGTGTTCTCCAGGGCAAGGACCAGCTTTTTGTGTCCTGGGAAGCTCCTCCCATGTTTGTACTTTGAAAGCCATAGTTCTTAGATACTGAAGTGCCTTTAAAATCGAGACATGCAAAAGGTTTCAGTTACACTCCCCCCAGTCTAATCTAATGTTAGAAAGCAAATGGGTCATAGCAGTTCATCCATTAGTTTGGAAACCTGTTTAATGACTACAGGAAGTATGAAATTACCCAAATAAAAGTGAGGTTCTAGAAAGTACAAATACAATAGGTCTGCTGAAGTGGCAAAGATGAAAAAAAGTGTCAGGAAAAATATCTTTTAAGCTGTGATAGTATCACAGCATGAAAATGTTAGAAAATATGACCAGCTACACCGGGGTAAGGGTAGTTGCCTTTGCATCTTCTCTGGAACCAAGATCTAACATGCTTTTGATTTCACTGGGATCAGGAGCTATCATACTTGGTTCTTTCATCTCATTTTCATACAAAAGAAATGAATGTGCTGTCTGTCCATTTAATTTCTGTGCACGACCAAAGGCAATGGTAATTCGTTCTCAGACCACTAAAGATACCTGCTAGCCTTCCCTGTTGCAATGCAATTCTTGCTTGAATCGTCTTCAGTATGACTTCTTGTGCATTGTATGTACGCAAAAGGTTGCCTGTACATACAGAAACTACTCTGAAATAACATCATCTTGGTAACGCCAGCAAGTGGGACTGCTTCCTTGTTGCTTTGGGTGTTGCAATTAACATGTTTTGTTTCTCCTTTTTCCAGAATAGGTGGAGAGTCCTTAGCTGTGGCACAAAACACTTATGCAGTCAGCTGGTTTAAAGGCAAGGAATTAAATCTTGTGTTTGGATTACAGCTAAGCATGGCCAGAGTTGTAAGTTTAAAGCTTTATATCTTATTCTTAAAATTTCTGGTGTTCAGCTTGGTTTAGCAGTGGGACACGTGGAAAGCAGTATTACTAAGGCTCACTAGGAAGCTCTTTGGGTGAAAATGAATTTAAATATTCAAAGTTTGTTACGAATGCTTATGTGTTGTGAACCTTGGCTTATCTGAGTGCAGCTTGGAGCTCTGAGACTTAAGTGCAATTTCTGTTAAGTGAGCTGGGGTGGCCACTATAAGAAATCACCACCTTTGTCTGTTATTGATGTATTTTTGTAAGAAGCTTATGGTTTTTTTGTTGTTGTTTTGGTTTTGCCCCTTTTGCCAGATGTGATAAATGGTGTGACTGCACTTAGCTGTGCCATTTCAAATTCATATTGTAAAATGTGTTGTCCTTCACATATGTTTGTTCTGCCTAGGGAAGCACAGTGAACATGAATATCATGGGATGGATATACTCCAGAGTTCAGGATCTTCTGGGGCATACTGGCCACAGTACTCTTGGGTTAACTCTAATGTTAGGTTAGTAGTATATTTAAGTTGCTGTCACACCTGGTGTTTTGGGTTTCATCCTGGACAATGTGCATATATATTAACAACTTATCATCTTGAATGCAAGCAAATGGTGAGCACTTGGGATTGGGAAGAACAACTTGGACACTATCAATGCTTAATGTTATGTCATGTGCTGTCAGTACACGTGGTGTAAGATTATTGTTTTTGATAATACTGTGTGGTTTCTGTGGTTGTAAGATAGAAACTTGAACTTTTCATGGAGCTGAAACACTTCATGTTGAGCAAACATACTCGACAGTGTAATTTGGTCAAGTCTGTTACAACAGGCTTGAAAACCTTTCTGAAGAATATTGTGTAAAAGCTTGTGTGCAGTTATGTCTTACACACAAAAGTGAAATTTCAGCTCCCTTAGGGTTAGTGTCCCTTCTCTCTGAGCACGGGCATTAAGACACTGGTGCTTGTAACAGAAACTAAGCTGAGCCATTGTTATTACAAGGTGCAGATAAGGACTCTGGCTGTGCTGGTCAACGTTAATGTTTTGGAATAAACAGTAGTTCAAATTCAAGGCAGGATCACAGACGTGAAGAGACCCGTAGCTTTAAACATTTACAATTCTTTGAGCTGTGCAGCTGTTGAATCTTGTGTGTATGACAAAGGAGTGTGAGTAAACAAACTGAATTAGCATTGGATATACTACTTAGATATATAAAGATATGCATAGATATATGAAGATATACTACACTGTGCTTAAAAAGCAATTTACTACTTGGGACATCAAGTAAACATGTCACATTGCCTTCTTGCAGGAGGCACAACATGTCTGTTTTCCCTGGCTTGTGCATTAATTCTTGCTTATCTGGACAAGAGAGCAGAGAAGCTGCTTTGTAAAGAGCAAGGGAAAACTGGTGAGTAGGATGGATGGAGAGGCTAACTATACTCTGGGCTGTGTTTTATTCCTACCAATTCTGTTTTCTGTGTTTTATTCAGACCAATCAAGTTGATACTCTGTGCAGGCTCATATGCTGTTTGGATGCTGCCTAACACCTTGATTTCGCAGTCATAGTTTTAATCATAATTTTTAGTTCTTTCTATATTGGTAGGAAGTTTTATAGTTTTAAGGCTGTTTCACAGACAGATGTGTAATCTGCTCTGTATCACGCTGAAAACTAGCACATTTTCATTCGCACTGACTTGTTCTGTGCCATTCTCACCAAGACTGTTTTGCTGGAGTCAGTCTTGTTTCCTTTAATAAGTGTACAAAAATATGAAATATTTCCTGAAAAATGTATAGGGTCTTGAGTTTTCTGGGTGGGAGTAGTAAGAGCAATGAAAAATGAACTAAACTTGAGAACCAAGACCGTATAACTTGAGGCTTCAGACAGGGATTTCACTAGCTGATCAAATGCTTCCAAAAGAAAGCTATTTGTATTTAATTCCACTGTATAATATTTTCAGAGATTTTTAAAGGACTTTTTTTTAAATGTACCTTTGGCTTAATATGGAGGAGGCAAGTTGGTTCTCCACTTTAGTATTGTCGACCTAGGCCATGTGTATTGTTAATTGAGTCTCACAGTGTAAACTTCATACAGTCCAGTCACCATCTACACTCTTGAATGCTTTATTAGGGACTCTTACTTAACCTAGCGCTTGTTCAGTATGGATGAATTTTTGATTTGTTTATGCTGTCTGAATCAATGTTGTCTTTTGCTTCAGGTGAAGTGATCAAGCTCACGGATGTGAAGGACTTCTCTTTGTCTTTGTGGCTTATATTTGTAATCTGTGTCTGTTACTACGCAGCTGTTTTTCCTTTCATTGGACTTGGAAAGTGAGTATCTCTTGCTTAAATGTGGCTATTCCCTTTGAATCTGGCCAGGGTTTAGCCAGTTGTAGTGTTACTTAAAAGGGGAGAGATTTTGGCTAATATTTAAGTATTCCAGGTAGCTACAGAACAGCTCATCTCCTAGCAGGTCTGTACTTGTCACTTTTTTTCTGTGGCACTGATTAGGAATACTTGTGATACAAGTAACTGTAGTATTGTGTTTTCCTTATCTGTTGAGCTTTGTAGGAAATGCCACTGCTCAGTACAGTAGTCAGAATGCTAAAGCATAGTGCACTTTCCATTGCTTGATTAAAACCTGATGCAGATCTAAAACATGCCGTACATTTCAGCACAGAAATCTGTGGATAGTTGTCATGCAGAATTTCTTCTGTACTCATACACTGTTGAATGAGTGGGGGTTTAAATGAATGTGATTGCAGCTTTGGGCTGAGATTCTTTATTAAAATCAGTACATTAAAAGTTGAAACTTGAAGCTCTTCTGTAAGTTTTTCTAATGAAGCTCACAACTTCATCTAATAATAGATCAATCAAGTGTTTTGAATGTTCTTGGGCTGAGGACAGCTCTCAAGATACTGAGTGCATATGGAGTGAGAAGGAGAGGTTGAGCTTGCTGACTGTAAGACATCTCCAGGCTAATGCATATGCCTGTTTTTTGCTCATAGGTGTATGCTGAGAAGCCTCACTTTGGTCTTGTGAGGTATTTTTGTTGCTAATATCTTATTACTCAGTTATGCTCTACCTGCATCCTTTGGCTGGCTTTCCCAAAATGCAATCTGAACAGTTCTTAGGGGGAAAAAAAATGTGAGGCTTAAGAAGATCCTAAATGTCTTACGAATTAGGATCTGTTATCAAGAAGTGGCAGATGTCACTCAAAGCTATATTTAAAAGTAGTCTGTAAACTAGGATACTTAACTAGGATGTTTAGTTTAACTTAATTTTTCTTTATGCAAGTGTGAGTTGTTCTAAATTTATGTTCTCTTTTTTTTTTTTTTTTATCCTTAGGGTTTTCTTCATTGAGAAATTCAAATTCTCATCTCAAGAAGCAAGTGCAATTAACAGGTATTTTGTGGTTAGCAAGTTAATGTGCGACTGTATTTTTAGAAGTATAGGTGTCTGAGCTCTGAAAGTTGGGAATCTGCTATTGAAGATGGCTTGCATTTAGACACATAGATAAGCTTCCCATGGCCTCAGAAATAACTCAGAAATAGTGTTTGTTTAAAAAAAAAATAGGTCTTCATGTCGAAGAATCGGAAGGGTGAGTTCTGCCTCCAGGGTATCCTGATATCTGGTAATTCTGTTCAGAGCGATAGAAGGAGTTTAATAGCAACACTAAATGAAACTTTCTTTAGGGACGAACCTGCGATATGGCAAAATATAAAGCTCTTGGAATCTTTGGACCAAATCTTTTAAATGTGTCAGTTTTTCTGTACTGGATACTGAGTGTTTCGATGTTCTCAGACCTCTGCGAATTTTTGACTTCTTGTTTGTTTTGTTTTGAGGTTTTTGTTTGATTAAGACTTCCTAAGCAATAGGGGAATTTGACATTTTATATGGTGGTACTTGTATTTTGGAAAACAAAAAGCTGTCTGAGACTAATGTTCAGTTCTCTTACTCTTCCAGTATAGTTTATATCATATCGGCACCCTTGTCTCCTGTTTTTGGACTCCTGGTGGATAAAATTGGAAAGAATATCATCTGGGTTTTATGTGCTGTAATAACCACACTTGCTTCTCACATCATGTTGGCTTTTACCTTCTGGAACCCCTGGGTAGCAATGGTAACTGATTTTTCTTAAGAAACTATATAACTCAATATGATAAAATAGGAAATGTGAGTTGATGAATCCTTCTGCACGTGTTGCCTCCATTTTCTGACTTTAGCTAGTCCTCAGAAGCTATTTGGGGTTTTTTGACTAATGTATGAGCAAAGTCTGCATAAGAGGCTAAACTACCATGAACTGTGTGTGACCTGAAGATGACATTTTGTTTTTTGGTATTTCTTAGTGGGTAGCACTAAATGTACATGTGTTTTTTTGGAGTGATGATTCTTCATGTGCTGCTCTCCATAGCAGTGATTCTTTAATTGTTCAGTGCAGAAAAAAAAGGCTATTCAGCTTCCTAGGAAGTGTGGGGTTAAATGTGGCAACTTCTTGCCTCTTCAGGGGAGATCTTATTTCGCCACCATCTCTGCAGTTAGATGGTGTTTGGTTTCAGCGATCTGCCCTCAAGCTCCTTGGTGTCTCTCTTCACGGGAACTATGACTAGATTACTGTGCTAGTTGCTCACGTTTCTTCTGAATCTTATTCTCATGATGTAGTCCTGAAGTTTATTAATAACTAACAGTATTAAGTGGGCTTTAATATACTGTATTGGATAGTGGTACACCTCAGGAAAGATCCTCTTTGTTTCCCCTTCCCAGGGCAAATTTTCTGAGAAATGTCTTTGGAACTTGGGTATACAGGTTTAAAGATGGTGCTCAGCATGTACGATAGTTAAAAATAGCATGTTTGTCCTCATATTTTTTTCCCTAATGGAATTCAGCACTCATTATCTTGCTCTGGATATAAATGTCAGGCTCATTTTCTTTCTTTTGAGGTCTGTTATAGAACCTTTAGTTTCTGGATCATTTTGCTTTTGGATGTTAAAATGTGCGGGGGAAAAAATACATTCATTGGTTCAAACATATTTATAGGATTTCTGTAGAGTGTATATGCAGTGTTTCGTGTGTGTGTGTTTTTTTGTATATGATCCTTGATTGCAGAAATTCTTGGCTGTAATAGAGATCTGTGTGCTCCTCCCCTTCCCCCCAAGTTGAGAGTTTTTAATAGAGGCGTATCGTGGTGTATCATATTTTATGATGGGACCAAATTAATCTAGCCTGATTAATTAGCTTGAGGGAAGAGGTTGTTTTGTTTAAATGATCTTCTTGGTGATACGATTTCAGATAAGGCTCGGGAAAGTTACCGCTTCTCTTGAATGTGCTTATATATTTAGCATGGTAACTCCTTCCCTTTTTTTTCTTTTGAGGAGGGAAATAAGTTCATTTATTAAAACTTTACCCACAAAAAATTGCACCACACCTAATACCTGTTTGCTTGTTTTTGTTTTGCCAGTGTTTACTGGGAGTGGCTTACTCACTGCTGGCCTGTGCCCTGTGGCCCATGGTGGCCTTTGTAGTTCCAGAACATCAGCTGGGAACTGCTTATGGCTTGTAAGTCCTTATATCTGTCTCTCTGTCCTGCAGAATTGCTGAATTTTGAGCAGTTCTAGTAAATTAATGGTTAATAACTTCCACAGAGTTCATAGTAACAGGAAGCCGTGTGTGGTTTCAGGATATATTTATGATAGACTGTAGTTCTGGTGTGTGCCAAGAAACATCTGCAAATACACGGAGTCATGAGTGTAGTTGTGTAACATTTGGGAAGAGGTTAAATTTGTTCATTGCCACTAATTATTTTTTTCTTAAAAAAAAAAAAAAAAAAAAAAAAAACCTACAGTGATAACCCTTTGTTCATGTGTTAGCATGCAGTCTATCCAGAATCTTGGTCTGGCAGTTATTGCCATAGCAGCTGGCATGATACTGGACGCAAGAGGATATCTGTTTCTTGAAGTGTTCTTCAGTGCTTGCGTCTGCTGTAAGTACCAAAAGCATTGAAAACTTTCTGTGCATTCAGGAGAGTTTATTATGCTTTTACTACCATTTTACAGAAGATGTTAAAGGAACTACTCGTTAATGTGTAGCTGGATGGAAGTTTTGACTGGGTCAATCTTGAGAGTAACTCATCCTAGTGAGATATTTTGTATTTTTGAAGAGACATAAGTAGTTTGAGTATTGAGCAAGTGAAGAGTCAATAATAGGATAGCTAAATTATCCCTTTAAAGGCTATGTTTATATGATCAGTTTTATTACTGTCAACAAGTACTCAAAAAGTTATTTTAGTTTTACTACTGGTAAGTGTAGTGCAATTTTCAAAACTGATTAAGTGATTCTGGCAAAAATCTGTCTTGTTTTAGAAAAATCTTGTTTATTGCTCACTGTATGTTCTTATATCATTGTTTTATTGTCAACTTTTTTTTTTCTTTTTTTTGTTAGTGTCACTAATAGCTGTAGTGATGCTGTATTTTGTGAATCATCTCAGAGGTAACGTGTTTTCACTTTCTCTAGATGTTTGTGATCATGATTCTTAAAGTTATCAAGCTGAGCTGTTTATGGTTGAACAGCCCCCTCTCAGATGCTATAGCTCATGGTTTTGGTAGCAGCAGCATTTATTGGGTGAGAACTGTCCTCATAATTGCTTTTTTCCTAGACACACTAGTGTGTAGTCCCCTGAACCTTACCAAGATGTTAAATCTGATCAGCAGGGCATGCTTCACCTGTCCTTTCAGCTCACTTGAATGAACACCTAGGATATTCAGCAGATAACTTCAAATTGCTCCCAGCTGCTTGGCAAATTTGACTGTATACATACCTCCAAATACAAGAACTTAATTCTGTAGATCTTCAATTAGCTGCATTCTTGGTTCGTTTCAACTGTTTTATTTCACCTCTTTATATTATGCACTTAAGCTACAGTGGTGAAGTTGAGCGTTGGGAAATAAATCCTTGTTACACTTGGTTCTCTTGCTAGTAATGTGCAGTTGTCCCAGCTAAAGAGGTGCCTTCAAGCCACGAAACATGCACCATTTCTATTGACTAAAAGTAATTCCTAGATGTGGAAAAGAGATCTGCTTGGTGGGTCTGGGACAGAACTTCTAAATTAATTTCAGCCTTGCTTAGTTCCTGAATCTCTTTATTTTTCTCTGTAGCTTTTGCTTTTTGAAATTACTATTGGCTGCTTTGGATTTGTGATATTCTAGCATGTGAGCATGTGGCTTTCTAACTATTTTATGGGCTTCTCTTGCAGGAGGTGATCTTAACTGGTCTGCAAAGAAAAGGGAAAAAATGCAAAAAGTAACTGCAACTGAGTAAGTATAAAGAACAACAGAGAACAGTGTCCTTATGAAAGAGTTAACGTGAAGTAAAGTGGACTTTTCTGAAGTGTCATATTAAAAGCTGTATCTCTCAAACTGCACCTCCTTACTTCCCCTTTCATTCCAGCTTGATCCTCTTGCTGTGTTGCTTAGAAGTCTAAATTTAATTTCTTGCTTCAAAAACTGTCTTGAGTCTAAATTTCAGTGCTAATGTGACACTGGGAGAGCTGATCAGATTCTGTATAAATGCTGTTGACTTTAGTGAAGTTTCCACTTAGAAAGGAAATGGGGTATGAGGAGTCCAAAAAGTGGAATCAATTCCTTTTAAAAAGGAATTTGAACACTTGAAGGTTGAGAGCAGAAAATCACCAAATGAGCCAGTTCAGACAGTTGATCTAATTAATCAGATTTTGTTCTGCAAGGGACCTGAATGTCTTGCTTTCCTCTTTACAGAAAGTGAGGACAGTGACATTCTACAGAATAGTGGTTCTAAAATCTGCTTCTTTGCTCTCAACAAAGCATTGACATATTAAAGGTCCATTGTTGTGCATTGTCCAAACAGCTGAGGTTGGTAGGTTCTGTGATTTTTTTGAGTGTTGTTAAATAAAATATGGAAGATGCTGGTCATCTGCCGTTGGTTTACCCCAGTGTCCCATGGTACTGGCTTTATCCCCTCTGCAGAGTAGAAGGTGTACTTGCTTTTTTGTTTTGTCTTTGCTATCCAAAAATGCTAAATGAGGGACTCTCAAGCTGACACTGGGTTAGTCTCATAACTTGCAGAGCAGTTACCTTGTCTGATGGGGAAGGAAAGGAGAGAGAGAGAGAGGAAAAAAAAAAACAAACGCTGTATAGAATTTAAAATCCATTGAGATGTCACCTTAAAGGGGGCGGGGGGTGGGGCGGGGGAAAAGGCCAAAGGAAACCCTGTTACACAACTTTTCCACTATTTACTTCAGTGTCTAGTGCTTAAGGACTGTTATGATCTGTATGCTTGAGGGTTAAATCATGTTATGGGCTATAAGCATTAAAACCTCCCGATTGGAGAATGCAAAAGTGATAAGAATCTTGTTCAATGCGTTTATTTCACTGTATTTAAAGCAAAAGTGTATGTTGATGCTTATGGGTGGGGCAACTGTAAGAAATGTGAGAAAACCTAGATCTGTTTGTTTTGTTTTGGTTTTTTATGAGATTGTGATGCAGAACTGCTGGAAAGGGGCACAGCATGTGTCCACATACTGAGCATTTCCTGACTACTTCTAGCCTTGGCTCGATATTTGTAACATGGAAATGTAGTTTCATGTTAACTTGAGCTAGAGCTTTCAAGATACTTCACTTAAAAAAAAGTTGTTTTCGCATCTTTAATGTCATGTCAGGCTAATCTGTAGAGTTTGAGCTGCTTATATGTGAACTATGTGGCATGTTTTGGCATCTATGTGGCATCTATGTCTTTAGATATGTTTTCTGATTTGAGCTAATTCAGCTCAGCAGATGTTTAAGTATTGAACTTTGCCTGCTATATTGCTGGGTTTTTTAAATAAGTAACTAAAATTGTTCTTTAGCTGCCCTGCATCTTGCTGCTCTTAGGCTCATTCCAAAGAGATAGTTTGCTAACGTGACATCTTTTATAAATGAACTTTCTAGACTTTTCTAGAATTAGACTGTGTAATTGTCCTTATGTGATACCAATGTGTATGTGTCCTTATGTGATACCAAACCAGAAAACAAACAAACAAACAAAAAAAAACCCTTTTTATCTAGGAGTAAAGGAATTCTGTGTGTAAATAGAGCCGCTATTCTTAATCTGCCTGGTACCTGTGGGGTGCACGTAACGCTTTCGGTATTTACTTGAGGATGGTTCTGTGTTAGGGTGCGCTATGGAGTAGAGTGCCCTAGAGCATTACTTCTAGTAATTTTCATTACAATGTTTTTTGCAGAAAAGAAAGTTGAATAGCAAATATCATCCAGAAGTGGGGAGCATTTGATCAGCAACAAGTCAACCTGAAGAAATATGATGTTTTTTAGTTTGGTGGTTAGTTGTGGACAGTAGCTTTTTTGGAAAAGAGTAACATACTGAGGATTTTACAGTAAATGGCTAAATTTCCTGCTTTGTAACCAGTTTTAATCAATGCCAGATCTGTTTTTCTTAGTATTTGCACAGAATTGGTTTATAACCTTTTACACTGTTTAAGCTCAGTCACTGGAGAAAGTACTCTGCAGCCTGAAGCAAACTTTGTCTTAAAGTGTTGTTGTTATACAGAACTCAATGTTGTTTTGGTGGGAGTAGAGGTTTACTAATATAACAGCATTTTATGTATTTTGAGGGTCACTGCCTTCGAGAGCTTTGAAACGGGTCACTGTGTTTACTGCCTTTGTCACTTAATGCAAAGCTTAATGCAAACCAATGTCCTAAGTTAAACATATCTGGTATTCATTCAGGTCTGTTTCTCTTAAAGACTTGGTGAAAAATAAGCAATAACTATCTGGTCAAATATTGACTCTTTTGTAGAAGACTGCTATGAACTCTGAAGACTGCTGAGCAGTCTTTTATTTGTATTTTTGGCAATTGCTTCTTTTTGTAATGTATTCATACACTTTAAGGGATGAAAAATTGTTTAATAAAGGGAGAGTATAAATTTTGTTATGAGAACTGAGCTTGTTGTAATCTGTGAAAACAAAAGTACTGAAGTATTACAGCCTAAATAAAAGCAAACTACAGAAAATAGCCTCTCTTTTTCTTTATACTGCAGTAGTAAAATGTAGACATGCTTTTAATCTTTTAATCTGACATTGACTATTCATCTATAAACATGAGAAACATTAGAAAATGTACACAAGATAAAGCTGTTTTGGGTTTGCACTAATCAATGCGGGTCTCTCAAACCCATTTTCTTTTGCAGAGCAGAAGAGCAAGAGAGACTCAGACATCAAAATGAAGATGACTTGGCTAAATTACTGCCAAAAGCTGATGACTTTAGTTTGAGGAATAGATACCTCTCCAAACTAGGCGCTCAGGTATTAGTAACAAAGTAGGGTCTTTAATAACTAAGAACAGAGCAGTAAGATGTTAAGGTCAAATTCGGCTTCTTGCTTCAAATAGCAAGGAAATTGGCCTCTTAAGTAAAATGCCACCTGCATCCTTGTTTTCAAAGAGCAAGTCTTGCCCATCATAACTAAAAATTTAATGGAAATGAATTAGTGGCTGACAGACACAATTATAACATGAAGAGAAGTCTTAATAAGGTGCATGACTTTTTTCTTTTTCTTTTTCTTTTCCAATTCTGTTTTTGCAGCTGCCAGATAATTACTCTTCCTACTTATCCACAATGGCACATAGAAGCATGCTGAAATAGCATCTTGCCCATTTGTAGGGGCAGAAGTACACTGCAGTTCCTGAACACAAAACTCTGCTAGTACTGCTAGTATTGAGATCTAATGCAAGTGAAAGCAGAATGCTGCACCACTTCTGTGACGATTTTTAAAATATTCAACTTAAACTCCCTCTCCCTGTGGGTAAATAGCAAAGATACCAAAGAAGAATCACCTGGCTCTTCATTTGAACCTGGGAGCTACATGTTACACTAAAACAGCTAAGACTTGGATCTGTTCTTACTACTCAACAAGTCTGAAATGAGAAAGCCTTGTTGCAAGAATCAGCTTGCTGTGAGATGAGTCTTGATGTGGGCATGGGATTTAGTGAGACTCTTTGAAAAAAAGTTGGACGCCTTTGTTACCAAGTTGCAGATCATCTGTTTTATTTTTCTTATAGAAAAAGGTGGGGAAATACTGACTTCTTTTTTTATTATGGTCAAAACAAATGTTTTGGTGGAAACCAGGTTGTGATTTTAATGTTGCTTTTTAAATGCTCCTGAATTTTATATTAGGTGACAGGCATGGCTGTAACCTCATACAAGTCCTGATTAATGTGAAAATTGGTAAATCTTTAAAAGGTTTTGACTGACAAATATGGAAAGATTGTATGAAGAACTGAAGTTTTCCATTCTGTGGAAGAACGTTGTATAACTTCATGATGAAGTGCTTTGCATAATTTTGATGGTAGGCTTGTTTCCAAATAGAACAAGATTTGTTCCTGCTGGTTCTTGCAGGGCCCGTTTTCCAATTATTATTTTTTTTGTAACTATACAGGCTTGATTTCAGGATCAGACACATTCTTAAACTAAGCTAATCTTACTTTAAAAGGAAGGAGCACCTGACTTTCTTGAGCTGTTGGAGACCTTCTGGAACTCATATTTTTAAGATTTTTTTTTTTTTTTTCCCCAGCGGAGATTTCTTTCATGTTGTATCACCTTCCTGAAAGACTCTGGCAGGACTGTTTTGTTGGTGGCCATACGGTCCTGAAGAAGGGTTTTATTTATGGGGAAATAAAAAAACAGCTTCTGAGCCAAGTGCCGAAGGGGAGCTCCTCAGCCTGGGATGACCTGCTAGTGCTTTCTGGGCTGCCTTGGAGAACCAAACACCATCAGCTGGGAGACCGGATGGTGCAAGGCTGATTAATGTGCTTGAGGACTTGGGAATTCTTGGCCTTTTTTTAAATAAAAACTTAAATGGATGCTTGCGCCTAGATTTTTCTTGTGTTACTGCTTGTAATGTGTGGCTGTCTTTGGTAGTAGTTGAGACTTTTTTTTTTCTTTCTCGAAATGAGCGTGACTTCTGCTTTCCCCTGAGAAATACAGAAATACTTGGTGTTTCAGAGCAAGCATCTTTGAGGACCTAGAGAAGTTTCCCCCACTTAAGGCACTTGCTGGTTGATGCATTTTCCTTTTTTCTTTCCTTGTTTCTTTCCCATCTCCTCCCCTACCTGCTCTCATTAATGTGTCCTTGCTTCTCCTTCAACACTGGCTTGTTATGGCTGTAGGTAACAATTCCTCTGCTTCCAAAGCTTGATACTTTGTGTGACAATAGCTATAAATATGGTGTCTTGCTGAAACTTTATTTCCTCTGTGCTCTTAAACATGTTGCTGAAGTGCAGTGGTTGACTTCTGTGCAGAAACAGCGTCCTGTGTCAGCTCAACTCCAATGCCCTGGCCTTTCCTTTGAGGGTTTTATGCCTGGTGTTCTCCTTTGCCTTTTTCATTTCCCGATGTGGTGTGTGGGTTTTGTTGTCCCAGCAGCTTTCTGGCAGAGCGGCGCTTTCTGCTTTCTCTTGCCAGCCCTTTTTCCTCCTGTTTGGTGCACAAGTGCTCACTGCTGTATTTGTGTGTTGCGCGTGTAGCTTCCGGGTGAAGGTTGACCCTCAAGAGCAAAATGGGAAAAGCAATTGTGTGAATCATGGTGTATTTTCTCTTTTTCTTCTTGTGGGAAATCTGGTTGTGGTGGTTGTGGAGGCTGGAGCTGGCAGCTAGGGGCACGCTGCCGCCTTGGCGGGCGCAGGGGTGGCTGGAGCACGTGCTGCTGGAGCAGAATTTGGCAATCTCTCGTTTGCAGCGGGTTTGGAACAGCTCGGGCTGCAAACTGCTTGTCTTGGAGCGTGAGAGGTGGCTCCACACTGTGTTTTATTAAGATATCTCTGTAAATCTCAGAGAGGTATAGCTTGTGAAAAATATGAGCTCTCTTATCCCTCTCCTGGCTTGCTCCTGCAGCGGGTGCCGTGAGGAGCGAGGTCTTTTCCTTATCACTGCACTTCTCAGTAGATTTCCTCATTTTCACTTCAAAAGCTTGTTGTTGCTCCATTGAGTATCTTACCACCGTGGGTGCTGTTTAACTGCTTCTCTTGCTGCGTAGGTGGTCGAGCAGAGCGACAGAGCAGACCTGTTCGCGTGAGCCCTGTATTGGCGTAGCACAAAACATCCCTATCCTTAATGGGCCCGAGCTGTGTGTTGCTGGATGGGTCAGATGCGCATTGGCACGAGGGGCAAGCCAAGTAAGTGCGTTTACAGGTTTGCACAGCCCACCAAAAGCACTTCTTCTTCAAGAACAGTGCCTATTGACAAGCTTTCTATTCTCCGGGACCTTGGAAGTCTTTAACCTAAACAGCACTAGCAGCTCCTGCTGCTTTGCCTTGCTTCCTTTGTGAATAATTTCTTCTCCCCTTTCGCATGGGTGAAGGGAGTGTCCGTCTCTGTGTGCCAGGATGGGTCTGCAGCTGCCTAGAGCTCCAATGTGGGGCCTGGAAGCAGTGAAACTTTCCAATAGCACCAGCTGAGTCTCTCCTACAGTACCTGCTTCTGATGTGGTTCTTGCATATTATGTTTTGTACAAATAGGCAAAGCTGATTGCTCTCCCATAAATTTAAAGTACAATCAGCATTTAAACATTTGGTACCTAACTGGTCACTGCAGGCAATTGCTGACCCCTGGTTGGGCTCTGTCTTCCTTGGTTACTCACTGTCATTTGTGTTCGCGGTCTCTTCATAACTAGAAGCAGTATGTGTGTGTTTTGGAAAGGTTGTGGCCAGCTTTATTTATCATTCACAGTTCATCCAGGAAACTAAGACAAGTCCATTATTCCTTCATAAATACAGTTCCTTTGGTTCTTCCCCAAACTTGTCCTCACCAAAGTTTGTCTCAGCTAGGGAAGCTGTAGTTATAGGGTCTCCTGTTGTGCACGTGAGTTTTACGGCTCTTCTCCAAGTCATATGCTCAGACACAAGTGGAACAAGTCTGCAGAGTTCCCGTTCTCCAGGATTTGCTTCCTCAGCACTGGGAAGGATGTCTTTGGGCATCTGTCCCCTTGATGTTCCCAGCAGGTCTATCAGGCTCTGCCTTGTACAATCTCAGCTCCAAAAGGACCTGTTGCCTTCACCAGAAGGAAAGCAGAGGAGTGGGTTGATGCAACAGTTGAGGCTCACCGGAGGCCTCCAGATCTTGTAAAAGAAGGTCCAGCATTGAAAGAGTTGGCTGTCCATTGCCCAGTACCCTGAACCAAGATCACCAGCTGGATGGTCCGGGTGATACAGTAGGGAAGAAGGAGCCAGCGCAAAGCCCCCACGCCAGCAGGACGGTTCGCGTGGACAGCGCTTCCAATGAGTTAGTTCTCACAAGTGCTCGTGTGTCCTACGAGTAACTTGTCACTAGAGGTCGCTACTGCCACGTTGACATCGAAGACCGAGTTTATTTTCCCTTTGGCCCTGCTGGCCTATCTTCGTTTCAAAGGAGTGAAAATGCAGCTGCAGGGTTTCCTCCCAGGTTTAGGCACAGAACGTTTCCAGCGTGGTCCAGGCGTTTCCAGCGAGGCACACGCAGATGAGGCTCATCCTTTGTACGTCCTTCTTGCTTACGGGTTTCTAAAGCCCTGGAGAGCAGGAGCTCTTGGTGCAGGCTACGACGCTGCTGAGCTCGCGGCCCGGCGCTTCGGGGGCGCCGAGGTGGCCAGGACTGACCAAATTACCTGTTTATAGCTCAATAGATGCTGTGCCCTGAGCTGAACCCGAGCGTTGTTGCAGACCTGCCTCAGCTGCATCCCTGTGGAAAAGCACAAACGGGTGGTTTTCTGCGATGAAAGGTTTTGCAAGAGGAGCGTGTCCAGCAGTGTTAAATCTCTTCCGGAGAATGCCTCTTCCCTAGCGATTAATTCATGCCATGTTCAGATAAATGTCATTATGGGTCCATCTGGATAGGACATGGACATTCGCAAGCTGCTCCTCAGGTCTGCGTTTGACTAGAAAGCTTTAATGTTGTTGTTTTCAGGGCTGTTTCTCTCCCCGGCATCTGTGAATCTGCAGGGATTATTGGCATTTTCTAGCCTAGGCCAAATGCAATTCATGTTTTCTGTAATTCGGTGGAAATTTAATCAAGAATTCCTTTTGGTAGCACAGCCATGGTGGGTCCCAGGAGGGTGGAGATGTTTCCGCTGCACTTGGTCACCGTGACCCACCAGGTAGCTGATGTCCCCCAGAGACATCGGTTCTCTTAAACCGGCTTTCTGAATCTTACTGCTGTCCGTTTCCTCAGGCCCTGTTTAGTCCACCTTGCTTAGGCTGCTGCCAACTTCCCAGGTACGTTTTTTCTCAGAAAAAGAGAGTTTTCTCTTGCTTCTTGGGTATATGTTCTTGATTTCTTTCTCTCTCTCATCTTGTCATACGAAGTTGAAGAAAAAAATGTCCTGAAAAGCTATTCTAGTACACGTGACTGTAGGCTGAAATCTTGTCATCCTGTGAGCAAAAGGTCCTTCAGCAAACAGGAGAGGGAAAACGGCTTCGCTGCCGCTTCCTCTGAAGGAGCAAAGTTCACTCTTCAGGGTTTCTTTAAATTTCCTATGGTGTCTGCAGATCTGCAAGCATCAGGCTGTTCCCTTCCTCAAATTATTAAAATCTCTGTTACTGTAATATCTTAATTAACTGACTTGTTTACATGTTTACTGAGCTGTTTCTTGGGATATAAAACAGCTGCTAATGTCGGTAATTCCGAAGTACCGGAGCTGGCATCTCGCGCGCCTCTCACCGGCTGCGGCAGTGACCCTGCACAGCCGGCCGCTTCGCACGACTGATGAAAAAAATCTCAATTATCACGTAGATATTTACGGGAAATTGATTGACCTGCCTAACAGTGAAGACCTGAGGCCATTTTTGCTTGTTCCAGGTTCTGGCTGGTGCGGGCAGGTTCTCCCGGGGGTGCCGGAGGGCTCTGGCGGGCGCCGTGGCCACGGGCGTGGGCAGAGCTGCTAGCCCAAGCACGGAGGTTTCCTGCAGGCTCCGTGGGGCCGGGCGGGCTTGCCTGCCCCTTGTCACTGCCCCGCGCGGGCTCGTGGTGAAGGGGCTCAGCGAGCAACGCGCGCGGAGAGGCCGCCAACTTGGGAAGCAAAGGTAGGAGCAGTATTTTGAGGAAGAAACTTTGCTTTTAGTGTCAGTGCTGGTCTTGCCTAGCCTATCAGTTCATGATATCAATGATATCAAACGCGTTCTAGATTTTTTTTTTCTTATTTATATTATGTTATTAGGTCACTTTTTAAATCCGTTTTTTGGAACAGCAGTGAGAACAAATCAGCTCAGTCTGTCAGCTGAGGGTGAGCCCTGTTGGGCAGTCGTCTCTTAGAACGATTTCGCCGTGTTCCTGGTCAGCCCCTGAACCGGATCATTTCCACGTTGTTGCGTCTCTTCCCGTCCGGTGCTCCCAGGTCAGTCCATGTGCTACCCTGAGCCTAAAAATCAGCTTGTTTTGCCTTTGCTCTTGCCTTAGCGCAAGTTGGCCAACTTGGGGCAACCTTCATGACAAGGATGCACCTTGCCGTGCTTAGGAAGTTAATAGTAAAACTTCACTTGTGGCACTAAAGCCACCAAAGTTTCTTAATAAAGGAAGTCCCCAAAGCTGATTTTCCAGTCTCTGTGTACAAGACTCAGTTAAAACACTTGTTATGGAGACTGGAGTTGATAACACAGCATGCAAGACCTGCCAGGGGTGACTGATACACAGGCAAGGGGCTGAGCGAAAAGTGAAGGGAAGGTGTGGGACCGCAAGGCTTCATTTAAATACAAAGACTATGTGTTTAGATTGATTTATTTTTATGCCGATAGGCTGTGGCATAAATGTAGTCATATATAATGTATTGACTATAATATCAACATTATTTTAAAGCTGACTCAAGGAAAAATATCTCATTGTTGGTGCTGAAATATAATGGTTTATTCTGCTGAAGGGAAAAGCCTATGAATATATGATGCACATAACCTCTTCTTTAAGACCCTGTGTAATGGCTCCTAAAATGACTATACGGATTCCTAGCGAGTAGTGGCAGAGGTGACCTGGGTCTGTGCCTTGTGTCCTGAAATTGCTTTGGGGCTCCGAGTGTGCCAGGAGACTGAGCAGGACAAGTGTGTTTCACCGTGGGGCTCAGCTCCCGCCTTCGCCTTCTGCTCGGAGGGATCCAAAATTGGGGATTTATTAAAAAAAAAAAAACAAAACAAAAAGATGAAAAATGTAGCAGGTTGCCTGTTAGGGTGCAACCTGCTTGCCTGCAGATTCAAATCTGAATTTTTTGCTTAAAAAAAAAAAAAAAAAAAAATTAATGCTAAGTCCTGGCTCCTACCTGAGCTGCTGAAATGGCCCCTGCCAAAGTGTCAAACAACCTTATCTGAAATTTCATTTGTGGCAAAGTTTTAATTGAAGCATGTTAATTGTTTAAAAGCATCGAAGGGAGAGCGCTATATCCCGTGCAAACCTTCCCACTCTCCGTGAAATTATTTTTCTCATTTTCTTCTGCATCTTTGTTTTGTTTTGTTTTGCTTTCCCTTCGTACAGGCTGCTGCTATAAAGGGTTTATTCATGAGGTTAACCTCATTACTGTCTTCAGAAACAAAGCCTGTTCCTACAGCAAATATCCTTTTGAAATCCATCATCTGAATGCTGCCTAATACAGTTAGCAAATGGCCTCCAAATGAACCAAAATGCCTCGGTGTCTTCTCTAGCAAAGGATGCATTATACTTTTTTTTGATACTGACAAAAATGTTTAAAATTCTTAATGCATTGCTATGCTGGTGGATTAATATGCATTTTTTTCTTCTGTCTTGAGATGAAAAACACTGTCTGGATTTAATGCAACACTTAGGAAATTGCTGATTTGGAGTCTGTTAGAGCAATTTTCTATACACACTAGAGACTGTGCTGGAGACAAGTGGAAAGTTCCCTTTGAGCAGATCCAATACTTCTAATCAGCAACTAAAACGTATTTGGGGACTATAAGGCATGAATTTAGCTGCTTTCATGCATTTTCCATGCCCCATGCATAGGTGATGTGTTTTTCACATAAGCAGCGTTTGCTCCGGGGAGCTGATTAAGGAAGATCAATACGTGCTAATTCATTGCGCGCTGACGTGCGTGCACATCCCTGCCTGTTTGCACACACTCATGGTCGGGCCTTAGTGTTTTCCTGGGTTTTAGGGAAACATTAAAAATTCCTCCAGATGGTGGCTGCTCCGTGGCTTTTTCATTGCGGGCTGGGACGCAGGGTGGCCACTTCCCCTGCAAAAGCTCCAGTGCCGGAGCAGCTCCATGGGGCTCCATTAGTGCACGTCCTTGCCACCTGGAAAATGTTAGTTTGCAGAAAAACATTTCACAAAGTCAAAGGGATAAATACCTTTTCCCACTGAGTGCAGAAACACAGCGTCAAGCAGTGTTTATGCCTGATGCGTTCAAAGGAAAATCATGATTTCCGTTACTTCTCAAATAGCTCTCTGGTTTGGAAAAAGGATTCAAGTAAGTGGTATCTGGGGCATCGTTGCGTATCAACGGGCTTCATCTGATATATTTTGTCCGGCAGTTTTGTGCTTGCACAACGTACCTGGCCCTTCCCTTCTCCCTTGTCACCGAAGGGGCGAGCGCAGGGGAGGACCTCGAGCTGACACGCGGACGCCACTTTTAACGGGGCGATGTGGTCTGTCGCGCTCTCTAGAGGTCCCTTCCACCCTTAGCCCTCTGTAATTCTGTGATTCGATGATATCTGCACCCGCTCAGTGCCCTGTGGCGGCGCGGCGGGCACGGCGGCGAGCGTGCGCCGTCACGCAGCCTCTAGGCAGGCAGCCTGCCGCGCCGGAGGCTCTTACGCGCCTTGGAATGGTCTCTGTAGCTCTTTCTGCAATTGCAAACTTTAGCGTTTAAATAAAAAATGGATCCCGTGGAATTTTAGTGCTGGATGTTAAAGTTGGCATTTGTTTGCAAGAGTCACTTTGGGGTGCCTAATTCGTCGGCAGGAGCAAGGGTTTCTGCTCAGGCTGCAAAATGGGGCAATAAAACCCCGTGATTGATGTTTATTATCAGATTAAACGGTTTAGCTGTGGGGATCAGGGTTATAAATTACTGCGCTCCCCGCGCTGTGATTGGCCGCCAGAGATCCTCCCCCGTGCCAGCATTTTTTAATGAGATCGTATATTTTCAAGCCTCTAACGGTATCAACTTTTGTAGTTTATTGCAACTGTGTTTAAAATAAACAGCCTCTCAGGTGTCCGAAATATCGCGCGCGTTTTGTATTTGCCCAGTCAAACATCCCGTAGAAAAGAGCCAAGAGTTAGAAGTGGTGGTTTTGATTCCTAAGTCTACATGGGACAAAAAGTTTAAATGGGACAAGAAGTCTAAACACTATAATATTATTTGCCTGTACAGCCAGGGCATGCTCCCAACCTCAAAAGCTTAATACTCAGTGGTAGACACTGCAGGAAAGAAATACTGAGATAATTTTCTCAGATTGCTCTTAAACTTCCTATCTGAAAACGAACAGGCCCAGAATAGCCAAAATGTAGTTCCGTTTAGGGAGACTAAGCTGTATTGCATTGCTAGCTACAGGAGACTTACAACTGGGGAAAGCAGTAAGTGTGAAACCTTCATCTAGAGCACAGTGTTGCAGCATCAAAAGCAAGACCTTTGCTTCCTGTCCGCAGGACATTTGTGTTGGAAAACCTTTTGTTTTAGTCGAAGGACGTCTTTTTGTCTTTTATATCAAAACAGCGTTCTCCTTTTTTCCCTTGTGGCTGCATCTGCTCTCCAGAGGTTCCCACGGAGCAGTTTGGCGCAGCGGCATTTACACCGGAGCATCAGTTTGCAGGGAGAAATCTTTGGGCCTCTGAAGGTGAGAGGGAAGTTATTTAAAGGGCTGTGCAATTGCTCCAGCCTGGAGCTGAGGAGCGATGCCCCTCGGTTCGTGTTGCTTATCCAGCCTTGTCCGTGTGCCCCTGGTTTCCCGGGATGCTGGCGTGGGACAGGGAGGCCTGCTCGGAATGACGATCTCCGCAGGTGCCGGAGCATTCGCAGCTGTGCTCCGGGAACAGCGGGAAAACCGGCCCCCCGGAGCCTCCGAAAAGCAGTGCCTGCCTTGCACAGGGTTGCACTGAAAACAAAACACCGGTGGCACCCTAATAAATTATAATAACGGTGCCTGGCAGCACGCACTCATTTAGAATAGATTAATCTAACAACCCTCAAGGATGAATAAATAATAAACATCTGCGTGCAGGGGGAGTTTATTCTGCCTCCTTCTCAATGAATATTAATTACCCCTCATCAAGCCAATGCAGACATCGACCCGGATGAGAAGGTGTTAAATGCACCACGTTGCCCCGCTCCGCAGGGGGACGGGATGGGCTGGGACGGAGGAGCCCGCGGCCTTGGGGCCAGGACAGCGCCCTGGGGTCGGCATATGGGGTTTGTGCCGCCGCGCTGCGCTCGGCAAGCTGAGAATCGGGGGAAAGGCAGATCACTGCTCCATTAAAAAAAAAAAGACAGGATGGTTTGGGATGTAGCGTAAAATGAAGCACAGACAAGAAAAAGCTGGCGCTAGTGTCTGCTGCAGGCTCTGGCCCCTCTGCCCTAGAGCCGCCTTGGCCTTGCGCGTGGCAGCGCCTGCAGCGCTCGGACACGCCGCGGATCGGCAGATGGGGCACCCGCAGCCTCAGGAGGCTGCGCGTGTCTCCGGCCTTTACCGACAGGAGGCAGGGCGGGGGGCTGCGTCCTTTGGGCTTGAGACCATCGGTTTTGGCTACGCTCCAGTTCTAGGAAAATGCCTTTTCTGTGCCTGAGTGGGGTTGCTGCGGGAAAAGGGCCGCCTAAAAAGCTGAGGACAGGACGTGATGATCCAAAGAGCGCTTTGCCTTCTGCTTGGAGCCTCCTTGACTGTGTTGCGAAAGGGCAGTTTTTCCTCTTGTCCTGGCTCCTTTGGTTGTCCCACTTTGGTTCTCCCCGTTGCCGACTCCCTGCTCTCCAGCTTGGGCTGATGGGAGCTCTCGTGGTTGGATCGAGTGTGAAACGTCCAAGCTCAGGAATACAAGGTGGGTCTGTGCTCCACCACAGATTTGAGGGCTCCTACATAGGTATGGATATGTGAATATATGTATATGCCGGGGTGTGCTAGCACAACGACCCAGGCAGCTCACTGAGAGCGGCTCACAGCGCAGTGTATTCCGAAGGGGCTTCAAAAATAGCGGGAGAAGGATGTGCCAAGGGTGGTTTCATTCCCAGGTCACGTTATGTGCAATTGCATCTCTGCCGCTCTGCATCGGTTTCCTTAGATATCTCATCTCTATATTTAATTTCCCAAAGAAATGGCTTATGCTGTAAATACTGCGGCTGTCGGTGCAATTAAATATGAAGAATGACGTCTGGGGAGAGGTTGCGTGCAGGCGCCCGTGGCGGCTGGCCCCTCTTCTGGGTGGTGTCCAGGTCACTTGCAATAGCTGTGGCAGCTTGACCTCTTCCCAGCGATGAAGAAGCGTCTCCTTCAATGGGTTTGTTGTCAAAAAGGCCTTTTATCAACTCAGCAATTGCTTTTTCCTCTCTATGGAGAAAACACCGTGTGTTTTGACTTGTCAGGTAGGTTGCCATCATCTCTCTATAGATGATCTTGGGAGAGAGGCTCAGGATAATAGGCAGCGTTTGGTGTGAGAGGTTTTGTTCTAGTTCCTTTGGATATCTGCCTTTTTTCCAGCTAAGAGCAAATACTCATTTCTGGCCTGGATCTGGCATTAAAATTATTGGGCTGCCCAAGGCTCATGGTATTTTGCCCTAAAATTTTGTTTTTAAAATCATTTTGCTGTTCAGAATAACGTGAAGAAAAACCTTTCCATGGTTAACTTTCTCCTGTGCTGTGTTAGGCCCTGCTGATTCCGCACCCGCGTCGCCTCCCTGGGACTTGGCGCAGTTTGGGATGCTCTTCCAAGGGCCTCCTCGGGAGTCGGCCCTTTCTTCTCCTGCTGAGGAAGGTCTGCAGACAACCCCGGGGGGACCCATGGTAAAGTAAGGCAATTCCAGGATGATGAAACAATTTCAGGCTTCCAGGGTGAAGGGTGAGCTGGGACAGAGCCCCTGAGCCGTTGGTCCCAGGTTATGCAGGAGAGGCAGCGCAGTGGCTGCTCAGCCCAAGCCGGGGGCCAGTTCCCAGTTGCTTTTTCCTAGTAGCACCTGTCAAAAACTCAGCAGAAGGTCCAAGAGATTCCGCTTAGCTGGGTAGGGCTGCAGGAGCGCTCGGCTGTTAATCCGCAGGGAGGGCAAAGAGCAGACCGGGGAAAGGGTGTTGTGAGAGGTTCAAGGCAAATTCTGGGAACACTCTCCGAAACCTTGGTGCTGGGGAACCTGCTGGAGCGTTGAAGCTCTTGCACCTGCAAGCTGACTTTTATTTACTTGGCCCTGCTTTCTGAGGTGCACAGGGGCTTTTGCCTCATCCCTGTCTCTGCCCGCCTAAGAAACAGCGCGAGGTGAGAATGGAGCACTCGCTTGTGGCCTTTAACTTATGGCCTTTTATTTGTTTTATTATTAAGCACATACAGGATGACAGGATGGAAAATGCAGTGGTTACATTTTGGTAAATGCATTTCACTGAACATTTTTTGGTAACACGGATCTTTTTTCCTTACAAAGGTTTCTAATACTGCAAACTCTCCCGGGGCTGTTCATACAGTTTAAAAACAAAACTGAGCAGGATAATAGTATTTAAAATAATCCAAGCACTGCTATTCTGAATACAAAGTTGTCACTTGCTTTGTTCCAATATAAATCTACCTGGCTATTAAAGCTGCCGTGACTGACGAAGTCCTCCTTTTTCAAGAATGCATTAAGGGGACTGCAATTGAAAGATGGCATAAAAATTACGTAGTTTTACTGCTGAGCTTTCTCTGATTACAGCTGTCTTTTATATCTTCTGGAAATGCCTCTATTTGCTGTGTTATTTCCCTGCGAGGGTTTGTAAGTATTCAATTAATTTGGCAGCGTGAGGCTCTGAGAAATAGAAGATACCCACGTGCCAAGAAAAACTGTACTCGTAACTTTGTCCAAACTTCATCTGGCTCTTCAGGAACCTTGTTCCTCTGCTGGGAAATCTGCAGCTCGACGAAAGGACCCAGTTAAGGCTCCACTTGAGGAGCTGGTGACCGATAAGAGGGAGCATTATGGCCCTATGTCCCACAAGGTAGCTTGAGCTTCTTTTTAATTACATTTTCCTTATGCCAAGATTTCCCGTATGGTTTTATCCATAGGGCATTGCAAAACGTGTGTGAATGTGTACGAACATGGACACTGTTTTAGCTGGTTCTGTGGGGTTTTCCCTTTCTTTGATCATCCGGTTGAGGAGCCAGGGCCAAGAGGATTTTCCTTGGTTTAAAATGCAAATGACATTGGGTACTCAGATATTTATAAATGGGTTTCTGCCTAACTGTGTTATTTTAACAGCAGATTTCAGAAGGCCTATAACAAGAAAAACAGGTAAAGGTCAAAACCGTAATTGAAGAAGAAAACGTGAATGCGGCATCTGGTTTCCGTTCCGCCGCGAAGCGAGGCTTCACCTCCAACTTCCCAAAGAGCTCTTAAGAGAGATTATCATTAAGATTTGGCGGGGATTCAACTGGAGTGCATCTGTGCGGTGTAAAATGAAATCCTTATTTAACTGCAGAACACTTGAATCAGCCAACTTCCCTGTTCATGGGAAAAACCCCGGGCTGCCCAAAGAGCATGAAATGATTTCCATTCCCAGGGCCGAGCAGGAGCAGCGGGGGCTGCCGGTGCAGCCGCTCCTTGCCGGGCACCCGACGGGGTGCTCGGACCCGCTCCCCATAACCTGTGGGGCAACGAGAGCCTTGCGGCCAGAGGAAGGCTAAAACGTCTCCTATTGGCTTTGCCACAAGGGAAATTGTGAGCCAGAACGGTGCCTTTTGCTTTACGGGCCACACCTCACCCCGGGCTCTACTGAAAGCTGAGAGTCGCCGTGTTAAACGGCTGTTTTAACGCTTCCTGCCTTGCACAGACACGCGTTGCTGATATTTTACTTATCCTAATGATTAAGAAGCACCCCCCAAGGCAATTCCTCTTGGAGGTGAGCCCAGTGCTTTAGGTGCCATGGTTCTGCCCCAGGTGGTGTTCACAGAGCTTCTTGGCGCTTGGAGGTAACAGGCAGACGGGCAGCCCCTTGCCTGGCTCGGTGAGGATGGTCCTCGTGAGGATGGTGACCCATGCAGCGGCCTTGGGAAAACAGCACAAATGAACCAGGCCCCGAGTATGTAAGAAATTGCCATCCGGTTGCAACGTGCCGAGGTTGGTGTTTGCATGATAGCGAACTTTATATCTGGAATTAATTGAAGGATTGAGCGTCTGTGGGGTCCTTGGTGCGGCCTAGTGCTGCTGAGTCCTTAGGGAACACGTAGCGCTGTCTCCTGAGTAAACTCCCCAAAAAGCCGAAGGATTCGCCTCAGGGAGCAGGAAGAGATAAGAACGATGAGGTGGCCGTGAAACCCAGCGGAGGGAGTCACTGCTCTCTGTAGCGGAGGAGCAAGATCAAAAGACCTCGATGCAGGTGCGTGACTTCAAGCAGTGGGAGGAATGGTGGGAAGCTTTCAGGAAAAGTAATCCATAAGGGAAAAAAGATGCATCTGATTGCTCCAGGAAAAAGCCAGTTAGATGTTTAACCAGCCCCAGACCTCTTCCTGCTCCCCGCTGCAGGAAGGCGCCTTCCTCATCCTCCAGGTGCGTGTGCGAGTTTGGTGGCAGAAGTCCATCCTGATGGCGCTTCGGTGGGTAACTTTTCACAGGGAACCAGCTTATGAAAGACCCTCTCAAACTGCACGCAGCTCCTGAATCAGTACTGGTGCTAGTGCTTACCAGACCAGAGCTGTAGAAACGGCCCACGTTAAGGGTTTAAGAAGCCAGTTATGAGGGGAAAAAAAAAAAAAAAAGAAAAAGAAGTATGTGTGTAGGGAGAAAGTCCAGGAAGAAAAGCAGCAAGCTAAAACTTCCCCTGAAATTTTCCAGCCATAGACCTACCACATGAGGGTCACATATGCTGAATGAAAGGCTGGAGCGCGGTGTGCTCACATTTGCTCAGGACGCGCGTGAGGAAGCAGTAGCTGCGGATGGTTCTAGTATTGTGATACGCATTCGCAGTGTTTGCTGCTGCTTACCGAAGAGGAGCAGCACTGAGGAGCAGCCCCGCTTGCCGGGAGCAGCGGGAGCAGCGAGGCCGGTGCTGAGCGCCCCGGTGGTCCCGGGCGCTGTTGGGTTTCTGTCCTTCACCCGCGGCCTCGGCTTTTCTTACCACTCTAAGGAGATTTTAAGCATTCGTTATCGCTCGGGCAAAATTTGTCATTGTCGTATAAGAGAGCCGGGTGTTTGCTCGAGAGCTTGCGAAGCGGCTGCTCGCGCTGGCGGCTCCGGGGGTTTGGGAGCCCGCGGGCTGCACGAGTGCGCGGCGGAGGCCGGATCGGGGCTCTTGGGCCTCTGGTCCTGGACGGGGAGGTTTTGGGGGGGTTCTGCTAGAATGCTCTTCTTTGGTCCCTGTGTTGGCCACACATCTGCTCTGCAAAGCCTGGCAATTGCTGTAACTGGCAGCATTCCTTGGAAAACCACCCCTTGGCTGCTGGTTTTCCAAGCTGTCGTGTGTTTTCCATAGAGATTTGTGTAACGTGGCCCTTCTGCTCTTATGCTGAGCTCTTAAATGGCCTTGGGGAAACACTGGGGACCTCCTCCAGCTGCCGCCTCTTTTAAACAAAATCCTGGTGCTTTGATCAGGAGCTTGTACAGAGGGGCAGCCAGCAGGGAAGTCCTGGCGTGTCCGGTCTGAATTTCATCGTGTCTCGGGATCGCACATCATCCATGCAGCTGCTTTCCGGGTGGCTTTTTCCTGGCAAACCTCAGCATGCATATCATGGTGCCAGTGGCTTGTCCCATCCCATCCCATCCCATCCCATCCCATCCCATCCCATCCCATCTTCCTCATCCCCTTGGATTCCTTACCTGCAAGGCAGCAAGTCCGGGGCTTCCCAAACTGCATGTGAAGCCGCTCTCGATGTGTTTGACGCACGGGTAGGTGTTGCCAGCGGGGCTGCGAGTCCGCGCTGGGGCGCAGAGGTGGCGTTCAGTGCTGGGATCCACGGGCTGGTCCTGCGCTCCTCGCCGGCGCCCCGGTGACGGATCGCCTCCTCCACAGCCGGCTGGGAAGAGCGAGGCGGATGCGCTCCGCACGCAGGAAGAAGTGAGTAACTGAACTCAGGGCTCAGGAAACACGGGAACTTAAGCAAATTTGATTAGGCCTCGGGCTACTATCAGCACATGCTGCCGCTAAAGGTTTCCTGCTCAGCTGCTTACAAAGCACTTTTTAATATACAATAGCCGAGCTGTCCTCAGCCGGCCGCAGATTTATTGCTCGAGTTCGTCTCATAGCTTATTTCGTTCCAGGCGTTTCTAGGTGCGTATCTGGTTCTTCATCACTTGCTGTAACAAGAGTTGTGGGGATCTGTGAAGGCGAGAAGTGCCCCAGGTTGCGGAGGAGACGTGGGCAGTGCAGGGGCTGCCGTTCGCTCCACGGCGCGCAGGGCTGCTTCCTTCAGTGGCGTGGGATATATGTACAATAGGCAATAAGGGGAGATGTATATGCAATAAGCCATCCCAATTTCCTTTGCTACAAGCATTGGCTTGTTATTTAGTGTTGCTTCTGCACTGGCCGTTTAAATGCTCTTAGTAATGGGGCATAGCTATGGCTCGCGCCTCATCTGGTGCATCATCTTCTGCCTGTACCCTATGGAACTGGGATCATGTTGAGCATTCTGGAAAAAAAATGAGCCTTGGGCATCATCTGCAGCAGGAGAGACCTCTCCGTAGAAGAGGCTTCTTATCAGGCAACGTTTGTGAGGGATTGGTCAGTAGCACAGCAGGTAAGTTTGGCGGAGGAGTGTTAAAACACTCCTCAGAATGAATCTAAACATGTATATATATATATATATTTTTAATAACATGTGCATTTATTATTAGATGTAGTGCAGAACGGTATCAAATCCTGCTTGAAAATTTCTTCTGAACATTGCAGAATTAGGCACCACGTCCATGCTGAGCTCCTGAGGCATCAAAGCCCTGTCTACCTCTGCATGCAGCTTATGGAAATTCATTGCATGAGAGGAAAAATGCACTTTGTTCCCATCAAGGATGGAGAGGGAAGGCGGATGGAGAGACAAGTCCCGAAGCAGCATTAGTTTGTGAGCGTATCTTAATCCCTGTGCGTGGAGCTGTGGCTTTATCCTCCTTCGCTTTCAGCCCTAGGCACGTCCGGATGGAGAGTCGAGCTGACGTTTATGTGTGGACATAAAACACCATTATAAAATGCAGCAGTGGCGTGTGCCCTAGCAGGTCTGTATTTCATCACGCGTTTCACAACCTGCTGGTCTGCGGCTGCGGGAGCTGTTTACTGACAGCCCGTAACCCCCATTCCGAGCCTTAATTCAAGAAATCAGAGGGGTCTCCGCAGGATACCCTGGGGCAAGGTTATTACGTGCTGCTCTTGAATGGGTATCAAGACCTGAGTTACAAAAGATGTTACTACAGCTCAAAAAATGGCTATTTCTCTAAGTTAGAGCTGAAGTAGGAGACTTTCCTCAGGGGAGACTTAATTTGCACAAACGATACTAAATTCCTTTTGCTCATCTACGGTTTTGTAAAGCAAGGTGCAATGCATTGCTTCATGTTTGGCTTTGTTCTTGTTGCATTAATAATCTAGTTACAGGTGATGTTGCTGCCAGCTGAGCGGCTTTGTCACCACCGGAGAGGTCTGTGGAAAGTTTTGGGCTAGAAGGACAGTCATTGATAGCTCCTGAAATAAATGCAAAGCCAAATATCTGCTTATTTTCGTCGTTCAGCTGCAATGCCCGTCTTTTGCACTTCGCACAGTGAGGAGTAGCAGGTTGCTCCTAGAAAGATCTAGTTTTGTGGGAAAACCAGGAAAACCAGGCTTGCGCTGTGAACGGCAGCGCCTCGAGCTAATGCAGATTGATCTGTACGGGTTAGCATATTGATTTTAGCCCTGGACAACAGAGACTGAGTATCTCGTAGGGGTGATGGGTAAAATGCGACTTATCGAGCTGGGTGGTACAAAGGTCTCTGTGCTGTTTGCTAAAACTCATTATGGTCTTTCTTGCATAACGGGGTATTATGCAATTTCATTAAAAACGAAAGTCGGTATATCTAAGGGTGGTTCCTATAATTACACAATTTCTTTGAAAATGTAATTAAGGAGCCATCTGGCCTAGGGATTTTATTGACCTGTCGCTGGCTAATTACATTGAAAATTTAATCTTTTATGATTATCATTAGTAACTGCCCAGTGTCTTGAAAAAAAAAGTCCTTCTCTTCTCCAAGTGTTGCCATCTTCAAAATCCAAAATGTAATGAGAAAAAGGCGTTTATGGATTTAGAGGAAATGTTCTCTTAGGAGCAAAATTCAGTGTGTTTAAAATTCAAATGCACTGCAGCCAGGAGATTTGAAAGCCTGTTTTTAGAGCCATAATCCTGAAAACATGTAACAGGACTTGAATGTGCATGTGTGTTCCCCTCGAAAGATCTTGAGACGGGGCACTTGGTGTCGGCACTTTGTGCTCCAGCTGGTGCTGGACATCCCGTGTCCCTTCACGTGCCTACGCTCTTGGTGTGTCTATAGATACATAACTGTGGCTGTGACTCTGGGACGCGGCTGGGAGACATACAGAATTCCAGAATTTCTCTGCAGGTCTGCAGTCCAGTTTTCCTGCGTGTTGTGCAGTCTAGAGCAAGGGGTTCTGTGTGGAAGACGGTTGAAATAAATGGTGTTGAGGTGGGCATCGGGGCGTCTCGCGCTCTTCCCACGGCTCCTCCATGAGTACGTGGATTGCACACAGTGTTCCAGGTCATTAAACAAAGTCTGCCAAAGAGTTTTTGCAGGGCTGGTCCTTGAGCGCTGAGCCTAGTAACCAAGAGCTGCGCTATTTGCACAAGCACCTCCAGGTTAGTCACTTTTTACCAGCACTACTTCCCCTTTGCTTCTATTGCCCTGTTCTTCTCCTCTTTATTCACTTCCCAGGTAGCAGGCCCCTTATCAAAATCTGGTCATTACCTTTATATAAGCAACCATTTATCCAAAAAAACTAATGATGTTTTCATCACTGATGAAAAATGATGTTAATCTGGCCTGAGCTGCTGACGCTGCGTTGCCGCATGCGGCGCTTCCCCGGTGTCCTTGCCCTTGGGAGGCTCCTCCGACACCGCGCGCGCTGCGGGTCAGGCCGACAGCTGCCGGCTCTTTCCCTCTGCTCCCTAAATACACAGGATACTTTGGGAATTATCCAGTCAAATCTCTGGCAACCTCAGTTAACCAGGCACAGTATTGAAGTTGGGGCTTGCTTTAGGATCTATAGGATTAAAAAAAAAATGTTTACCTATTAATGACTTATTACCCACTAGAGTCCTTTAATATGAATTGCTATTGCCAAAGAAGCACTATTTTATCTGAGTTTACACTTAGCCTTCCTCCATTGGCTTCTTAGTGCAGCTAATTTAGCAAAATTGCATTTAAATGAGTCCCTGATGAGAGACCCAGAGTTCACATTTTTCTTTTAATAGACATGTTAGTCTTCCAGCATGCTAAAACTCCATAAATGGCTCTTTACTCTTCACACGCGAGACAGCTATTATATATCAGCTAGTGCATTATAGGCCTGCCCTCACCTTGGGGAATTACTGAGTAGTCATTGCGTTTCTTTGAGGTGGAAGACAGGCTTTTTTTTTTAATTGGATAATTTATATTTATATAGTGGTTGGTGTCCTTTATCAGAGGGCTCTTGTGAGGAGAAAAACAAAAAAAGGAAAAGCTTCTTTCAACCAAGTAAATTTCAAAAATATAAATTCACTCAATACAAATAAGATTATGTCTTTCTGCGGGTTGAAGCCTTGGAAGTGAAATTGTTTTAATTTGCAGCTTGCTTGCTGGTAGCTCATTGCAGGGTCCTGCAAAATTCCGCGTCCTTCCCACCCATACCCTGACCCAGGAGCAAGGGAGAGCAATGAGGCCAGATAGAGAAAGCAAATGAGCGAAACCAGCTTGTGCTGATTCTCATCGTGGCGAAGGACACTGGGGGCTGTGGTGTTTGGCAGTAGGAATTCAGCATTCAAGCCCTTGGCTTGTTAAAGGTGGCCAAGCTTTGATTAAGAGAATGTGGTCATCAGCAGGATGGCAAATTTAGGGTTCATGTTACCTCGCTCGTCACAGGAATCTCTCAATAGAAGTGATTAATGCACAGTTAAGCGGCGACAAAATGAATCATCCAAGAAACAGCGTTCCTCCAAACTTCGCAGCCTCAACAGAGCTTCCTCCCCTTCGCTTGCGGCCCAAGCAGGAAACGTAGCAGAAAGGAAACACACCTGGCAAAGAGGAGATGTCTTTCACTTAGTATAATTCCCCATAAATCAGAGAGCAGGGAATGAATGCATGCTGGAAATAACTTTTAAAGTTACAGTGTTTTGCAGCACGAAGGCCGAGGCTTTCCGCTCTGCTCCCGGCCTCGGCGAGCGCCCGCGCGCTGTCCGTACACGTGCTCGCCAGGGGCTGCGCGCTCCCCGCCAGCGCCGCGGCGCCTCTCGCTCTCCCTGTGCTCGCACTCGCCTGAGCGGCGGCTCCGTGGCCTGGGCACAGCAGCCGTTGTCTTCCCATGGAGCTGCAGGTCCTGGACCAGCCAGGGTATCTCTGTGGAGGCAGCTGGAGATGCCGCCTCACCAGGGGCAGCTGGGACACACGGGCGGTGGCCCAAAAACCCCTTCGGCTTGTCTTGGGCAGAGCCACGTGATCAGAGTAGTGAGATTAAGACCTTAAAATGAGTTTTCTGCCCAGGGAGTTGCTGGTGTGCGTTCACAAAATATGAATCCCCGTCCCCGAAGATGTGGGCCAGGGCGAAGCGCGTGGGTACCGCCGTGCGTTTCTGTTTAGACTGGTCTTCCTCACAGCGCCGAAGGCCGCGCTCGGTGTCCAGGGCTCGTGTGCCTCGCTGCCCCCGGGGACGTCTCTGGAGGAGGCAACGCTCCGATGGACACCGCGAGGTCAGAGCCTCCGCGGGTGACCAGCACCGAGATGCTCTGGCTGCCGTTCCCTTCCCAGAAAAAAGAGAGACAATCAAGGGGAATACCTAATGAATTGCTATAAATTTTGGTTAAATGTTTCTGCTTAGGAAAAAATTGTAGAGCTGAGCTGCACCTTGCTGCTGGGATGCCCTGTGTGCAAAGCAGCGCCCCGACAAGAGCCAGGCGGGCCGTAAGCCCGCGGGGTTCCTGCGGTGCCTCGGAGCGGCAGCGCCGCGGCAGCCGCGGGCCGGGGCCGGCGGCCCGAGCGCCGCCTTGCAAGCAGCCAGGGCCCCCCCGGTGGCAACCTTGGCGCTCCTGAAAGCGTCGGTGGAAAAGGGCATTTTAAAGAACTTACCCCTTATGGAGAGCCAGAAGAGAAATTAATGCAAGATTTCTCTTTTTTTTTTTTTTTTTTCTGTTTTTCCTGCATTGCATTCTTTTGGCTGCTTTTCCTGTCTATGCTTTGCTTTGCACCACGCACCTCTTGCTCTGAGGTTGCACGGGCTCTTTTTGTGCTCTGAATCTGTTGTTTCGGGAACTGAGCTGTTGAAAATGTACCTATATATTAAAAAATGTGCAGTTGGACCAAAAAAGAAATGTATATGGCAAACGAAATCCAAGAGTATCAGGGGAAATGAGTTTTAAATTAGTCATGCTGTTAGAAGAAGAATTAAGCAATATTTACTTACAATTATATCCAAAATTTTTAATGCTGGGATTAATTAATTTCTAGGGTTTCTTCCTAGCCTCTGCATATATTAAAAATGGAAATTAATTTTCTCTAGCGACTGGTTAAGGGTCTGAAACAGGGTATGTTTCATTTTGACAGTTTTTTCTTCGCTTTGCATTGTAAATCTTGCCATGTACGTCAGTCTCAACTCCCAAAAGGAGCCGATGGGGGGCTGCAAATTAGGAGCCGTTTACCTGCACTTTTTAAAAGTGTGTTATAGGTGTGTGTTAGCAACCATGTCTTCTTTTCGAGCACTGGGCTTTGACAGCCTGTGTCACAGGACCAAAGGGGGTTTTCATGCCCCGAAACCCAGGCTCCGAACTCAGCAGCAAACGCAGCAGGGTCGAGGGCAGGACACACTGGTGTCTCTGAGCACTTGCTTGCCCAAATCCAGTATTTGCCAGGTGTTTCTGCTTGGAATCCTTTAATTCTAAAATAATTGTTAAGTGATAAAATCTTATTTATTCAAATGCACAAGTGCTGTTCCCTCTCCTGCTCGGCACAATGCCAAATCGAGCCATATCCAAAATCCTTTCGCTGTTGGATAAATATTTCTAAGAGCAACTAAATGCTGGCATGATGAGAGAACTTTTCCTTGGTGAAATATTTGAATTACAGAGGCAGCTCAGTAATTGCATTTTTAAAATGTATTAGAGGCCGTGTCTCGAAATCCCGACAAAGGGTTTCTGAGCTTTTGTTCGGCCGCGCTCTCTCCGCGCGGCGATCACGAGCAGCGCCAGCCCCGCGGGGCCGCCGCCGGTCTCGGCGAGCGTTTCCCGCTAATGAGCTCCCAGGAGGAGGGAGCGGAGCGGAGGGAGCCGGCGCGGCGCCTCCTTCCCATTGGCATGCAAGGAGGGTGCCGCGGAAATCCTCCCGCCCCAGCGCGCAGCCATAAATGATTCATGCCCCTCGCAGGGAGCCGCGTCCTTAGTGGGCACGGAGCACGTCTGGGTTGCCCTTCCAAGGGCAAAGCTGGGCAGTGCTGGGAGACGCTGTGAGCGGGTCCAGCGTTGGACGCACCGCGGACGCACAAAGGCTCCGCTCCCCTCCCGCGCCGCAAGGCCAAGGTGGGACCACGGCCGTGGCGATGGGACCACGGCCGTGGCGATGGGACCATGGCCGTGGCGATGGGACCACGGCCGTGGCGGGCTGGCTCTGGTGCTGGCTTGGCCGTGGGTGGTGACACGTAGGGTTGCTCACGTGGTGGACGTGGATCCCACGGAGCCACCGGGAAGCGAGCGCAAACTGTCAGCTTGCAAAACACGGCCAAAACGCAGCAATTGCAACAGATGGGAGCTGCTACTTCTGGAAAAGCCAGTTAAGCCATATTGTCCCTATTTAAATTGGACACATATGCATATGTGTGTACACACACACACACACATATATTTAGTACATTCCAGCTCTGTAGAGCACATTGCATATCTCTTATCTAGCTAATTAGTGGAGAGAGAAAACATTGCTTCCTTGGCTTTGCTATTTAATTGCTGCCATGAAGGCTGCTGGCCAGAGGGTGCGCGGAGGCCACCGAGCGCTATCCGGGCACCTGAGAGCTGCTGGGCTCTGCCTGGCCGCCTCTCTAAACCTGCTGGTGAGGCCGATCTCACACGTTATCCAAGTAACTAAACACCAAACAGGCGGATTCGGAACGAGCCGTTTACCCTGACTCTTGATTTTCCACCTTTCAGCCCTGGCCGCAGTTATTGCAGCCCAGATCCTTTACGAGCAGCATTAAGCAGGGGCCGGGGCTTTCTCTTTGCCATCTGCTCTTCCCAGGCAATTTATCCCTTTTTTTTTTCCCCGCTGTTCTTAGACCATACAAAATGTACACGCTCATCCCCTAATTGGCACTGATGACTATGAGAGCGAAAGGGCTTTGGAAAGACAGACTTGCTATCGCTGGAGAGCAGGACTTTCATGGCTGGGTTTGCAGGGTGACATCAGAGAGACTCGGAGCGTCTGAAAGGCCTTGGAGAAATGAGGGGCTCTGGGTTCCTGTGGGAAGGGTCACAGGAAGCTCACGGGGAGAGAAGGCAGCTTGTTCTGCATCTGGTGGCATCTGGTGTTTTCCTAAGGATCCTCCTTATCTGGTCTGTAATTAGGCTGCTTGAAATTATGTTGAAGTACAGTTGATTTTTAATTTCTCATAATAATTGGATAATAAAATCTGATCTCTTTCTAATGGTGCATTATCATCCTAGTGATAGGGTAATTCACATATTAATTAGTCCAAGATACCCAGAGTTTTGTTTTTTTTTCCTTTAAGAAGGAGAAAATCCATGTTTCTTTTTTCCATAATCCTCTCTGGGGGAGATTAGAGTTGCTATTGTAGGTCAAGCACAAGAGCATTTTGGTCAGGCCGGCGCCCCTGCATCCCTGCCCAGGCCTTTGGCTGGAGGAAAAGGAGGCAACAAGCATCAACAGCAGCCCAAAATTTTGGCTGGTCTTTGGACCAGGCCCAGGTCTGTTCCCTGAGGAGCCCCCGAGTGCTGGGCTGGTCCCCAGGGCAGCTGGAAGGGCCTTACCCAGCCCTTACCTGGGCTGCTTCGTGGTGAGGATTCTCATTTATGGGGTGCAGTGAGCAAGATTAATTACATTTATTTCCAGGTCAGCCCTGCAAGCCTACTGACCCACATTGCGCAGGTAACGTATGATGTTCTTGGGATGGTTTTTAAATCAGCCTTTTAAAATACATTTATCTCTTTTCAAAGACACACACATGCACACAAAATTTTGAAACATCTAGATTTAGGTGGAAAGAAAGAAAACTCAAAAACCCTTTATTTTATAAAAGATAAAGCTATAAAAGCTTTATTTTATCAAAGAATCAAAATGCCCAAGCATCTGTGGGGTTGCAGCCTGGGCTGGCAGGAGCTCCCGTGTCCCTCGGTACCAGTCTAGAAGGTCTGGATGTTTTCCGTGGCTGCACATCTATAGACATGGGGGCTCTTCTGTAATTAGAAGATGTTCGCCCATCTTCCCATATAATCAACGGTTAAAAACCCTGCTAAAAAGCCTTTAAAGAAATTTGTTTTTATTGCAATGAGGCCAGAATAAAGTCCCTTTTCCCCTTTTTTGTCAGTGCTTCAGCTAGGACTTGACTGGCTCATTCATGGTAGACAGACAGGTCATAGTGGCAGTCTCGAAGATTACTGTGTTATTTACTTTCCATCTTCTTCTGAATTGCTTTTATTTTAGAAAGCAAGAAGGTGATTATGGACAAAAAAAAAAAATAAAGGGTTATATCTGAATCCTTCTGCCCAGGAGGACAGAGACATGGGGACTCATGGTGGCCCTTGACTTATTGCTGCCAGAACATCTCTGAAAAATCAAGATTTGTCCCAGAGGGGAAAAAATAGTCTTCCCAGTCTTTGTTAGAATAGGAAAAGTGCAGAAAACTCACTTTCATTTTTAATTTATAAAAATTATTTTGTTCTCTGCCTTTAGTTATTAGGGGAGCTCCTCAAAGAAGGGAGAGGGGCTTCTCAGGCAAACATCTGCCATTATAAATTGAAGAATACTTCATGAAGCGTCTAAAACTAGAGGTCCCTTGCTCTTTGAGGGGGAAAATAAAAGCACAAAACACATAAAACACATATAACACTTTGCCAGGCTCAGAGACCCTTGGCGCACTTTCATTCGAAGGTGTTTAGAGCTGTCTTTGCTGCGAGAGAGATAATTGTACATTAGGCTAAATGAAGAAGTGATGGAGCAATAAATTATGGCTATGCAAGTGCGGTTGTTGGGAGATGCTGGGTAAGGTAAGTGATGAGCACAGTAGGCTTTCAGACAGCAAAAACAGCAAAAAAAAAAAAAAGAAAATAAAGAAAAAACTCAAATGACATTAGCTCCAAGCAAAGCATGCTTCATCAGCTCTACAGCTTTCATTACCTCTTGGTAATGATCTCTCTTCAGTCACAGGGAGACAGAGATTTAAAAAAAAAACAAAACCCTGAACAGGTTACAGTGCAATAGGCTGAATATATATGTGTAAATATATAATTTAGACAAAATCCAGATCATGAAAACCCATGGCAAAGATAATATTCACACGCTGGCTCTGTATCATCTTTCCTTCCAGTGCAGAGCACCATGGAGTGTGTAACCTTAACAGGCCGTGACAATTTCAGCATCTTCCCAGTCAAAAAGCATGCATTGCTTTTCATGTGCCAAAATATTTGACACAGATAGATATTCTAAATGCACAAACCTGGTAGTGGCAAGTATCTTTGAGGACGGGATACTTTCATAATATTTGCTGACAGGGTGCTGCTGCATTTGCATGGCTGAGTCTCCAGTGCTGCCTTCCACCCTTGCACACAACTTGGAAATGCTTCCCCACAACGCGATTATTTTTTGGGTTAAGTGGGAAGCTCACCACAAAGACGCTCTGGAGGAAGACAGCGCTAAATTCAGTGAAGTCCGGGCTGAAAGAAGAGCTTGTAGTCATAGTGAGGAGATATGAGGATATATGAGAGAAGAGAGTAACCAAGGGAAAGTCAGGCACTCTCTCGAAGGGAAGGATTGTAGATATAATATTTGGGGTGGATTTTTGCATTGTTTTACTTATATTGGAAAATTTGAAACGAACATGTGAAAATTCAAATGTTTTGTCCTGCGTCACCACTGGTCTGACACCGCTCTGCTTTCTTCCTTCTCCTTCGCGTCTCCTTTGTCCAGCAGCCGTCTTGTTTTAATGCGGTGGCAGCTTCCAGGGCACCGTCCATCCTATGGGATTGAGCATGGTCTTCCTCAGCTTGTGGAAGGAGAGACCATGACAGCTGGAACCCCTGGGTGAGTGCTAAAATTAACTTTCCCTTGGGTATTTTCAGTTGTTGCTTTGCAGGGGGAGTTGCTTCAGTTTTTCGCACAAGGCAAAATCAAGGTGGTTGCACATCCACGTGCTGCAAGCCCCATCCAGCCTTTGGAATATGGCAGAACAGGTCTGTAGACAATCACCTCCAGCTGTTTTTATTTCTATGGGGCTGTTTTGCTTTGGCATGGCGCCAAGAGCAGCCCTGCCTGGAGCTGCCCACATTGCTCACAGCTGTGGGGCTGAACTCCAGCCAGGACATGGGAGGCGCGTAGGGCTCTATAGGGTGAGTTGCTCCCCGGCCCAGTCGAGCCCTGTGTATTTAGCTATGCTGGACCAGAGACAAAAACGCAAGAGGCAGCTGCAGCTGAGTCTGTGCATCGCTGCCCCTCTGCACATTAACCTTTGCGTTTTATAGATCCCTGAATTTGGCACCTTCTTTCTAAATTGCTCATCTGGGCAGGCTCATGGTCCTTCCTATTCCTGGCATTTGCATCTACATTGATTTTCCTAGAGGAGCTCAGTTCTTGCCCAGAACATACATTTTCTCAAGCTTCTTCATCTGTCTTGAAAAATAAGCAGTGTTTTGTGAGCGGTGTGTGTGTGGGGGGCGCGGATCCTCTTTCCTGTGGGAAACAGCCTTTTTTGCTCAGCAGTAAGAAGAAAACAGCAGGTTGCACCACAGCTGTTGACTTTAAATAAGTTATTGCAAGTCTTGGAGAGCCTCCCCCTGCCCGGGGGCTGCCGCACCAGGGTTTTGCCCACCAGCTGTGTCCAACAACTGCTATTTGGGCAGTTTTGAACCAAAACCAACCCCCCATGCTCTTGCCTACGACATGCACCGGAGGATGCTATCGCAGAACAAGTTCTCCGGTTCCCGGTGCAAAGCGCGGGTTGGCAGTGTCAGCACGCCATGGGCAGACCGTTCATCTCGCGCTGCTGGAGCTGCGTTTCGGTGGGCTGGTCGCTCGGAAGCCTCCTGCCTGGGCTGGCCTCGGACACGCGTGGCGGAAACAACGGCGGTGCCGGGAAGGCGGCGCCCGCCCGCGGAGCGGCGCCCGCCGGGGCCCCCTCACCCAGCGCGCCGGTCGCTGCGAGGCGCCCGCGCCAGGGCAGGGGCTCTGGAAGCCACCGCTGCACCTGTCCGGCTGCCCGATGGACGCGGGCGGCCGTCCCGGCCGTCGCGGGCTCCACGTGTGCACAGCCGCTCGCCGCCGGCACCGTCGGCTCCTCCGTCTGGATCTGAGAACCAAACGTCGCGTCGCTGACGTTGACGACGGGTCTGCTTCCGCGCTCCCCAATTGAGTTGGCCAATGTTTTCCTCTTTGTTTTGGAGACCTTGTGCCTTCCCCGGCACTGCCCTCTGTGTCACTAAGTCTTGTTTGTTGCTGTTTGATTTTCCTCCCACAAAGGACTGATTTATTAATAGGAAGACTGCAAGCAATAACAAATCCTTCCAGTTATTTAGCTTAGCTTGACTTCTTGCTCTCCTTTGTTAGTTAAATTAAATGCAATCTAAAGCTACAGGAACCATACTTCTAATTTTGAGGGCTGTAATTATTAGTAGCTATATTTACTGTCTGAACTTATAACCAGATATAAATTAGTGCATTATCAGCGCAGGGAAGAAAAGCGCCTGAATTCAGTAATGCAGTTTAACCCACACTGCATGGGGCCTCTCTTCCTTTTTCAAGCCAAGATAGTATTTATTTACAGATTTTTTGCAAGCTTTTCATTCGCTGTGCACGCAAGCCTGCAGAGAGCTAAACCCAAGCCGTGTGTTCCTGAGGCAAGTGAAGCAGAGGTTCAGTGCAAAACACCAAATTTGACCATTTTGCAACAGCATTCAAGAACATGGATTCTTATTCTTTTCTAATGATTTAAAATGAGAAACTCTTCCTTTGCGCGCTTGGTTACTGATGCCTTTAGCAAGTCTTTCCACCAGTATATGAAAAAAAAGTAACTAGCAGTATTTCTGTCTTATTGCTTCAACCACAGACTCGCTTATTTTGATGCAAATAAAATGCATTGATAAAAACTTGGACAAGTTCAGTCACAGTGCACTGGCACTTTTGCCATGCACCTGCGAAACCCGTGAATTATCTTTAAAGAAAAAGAAGTGCTTTAGCACGGAGGCATCAGAGCCGTTAGAGCACCCCTGTGCTGGGCTCCATCAAGCGGGCAGCAAATCGGCAAGGAGGGAGGAGGGATCCTCTGCGAGTTGGGGCTGGCGCCTCGGGGAGCGGCGTGCACGCGTGCAGAGCTGCATGCGTGTGCGTGGCACATACGGGCAGGGCGGCTCATCGCTGCTGCAGCGCTGTCCTTGCTGAGCGTCGCCGCCGGAGCCGCAGCCAGCGCCGCCGCGATTCCCTCGCTCCCAGCTCTCCAGCCCTGAGCGGCAGCGGCCCCAGCCCCGTGCTGGACACTTGCCAGGACTCTCCCGTCTCGCGCTCTGTGGGCTGCTCGCTGGCTCTCTCTTCCTTTTTTTTTTTTTTTTTATTTTTTTATTTTCCCCTTTCTTGGAGGTTTTCTGATGCCGATAGAGCGAGGGCGCCTCGAAGGGCTGCAGCTCCGCTCTCGCCTGCGCTGCCGCCGGCGGCCCGGCCCGCGGCGGCCCCCGCTCCCGCTCCGCTCCTCGGAGACCTCGCCATGCGGCTGGTAACGTATGGAATTCCCTAAATAGCTCCCTGGCGTATAGCTCGGGGGGGAGGCTCCCCAGGCGAGCGGCCGGGGGCACCGGGATGCGGATGCTGCTCGCTCTGCTGGCCGGCCGAGATGGGCAGATTTCCTGAGGCAGCCTCAACCCAGCTGCACTTTTTATTTCCCCCCCCTCCTTTAGGCAAGGAGGTTTGCACATTTAGCAAATGCTGCCTCCAAGGTGCACAGAGCTGCAAGTTTAGTAGGGAAACGGGAATTTTTTTTTGGCTGGCAGGGTGTGGGCTCACAATGCAAAGCAGTGTTTGAGGAAACCCTTGGGGTCCGAGGGGCTTGGGGGAGCGGTGCTTGTGATGCTGCAGAACTGCTGCGGGTGTAGCTGCCCTTTTATTTTGGCTCGACAATTATTTGGGGGGGAAAAGTGGGGTTTGGGTGCCCCCAGGGTGAGCAAGCGTGGGGATGCGGCGCGCGCCCCGGTCCGGGCACGGACCCCGGAGGGCAGCAAATCCACCCGAAGCTCCCGGCACCCTCGGCTGGGTGCTTGTGAATGCACAAACGCCCGCATAAGCTGTTGGAATTCTGGTTTTTCCTTATTAAAACTACTGCCCCCAAGGACAGCATTTTCCAGCATGGGTTATGTTTACAACTGGTGCAAAGCTGCACCAGATTTCGATAGAGTTTGGAAATAACCCATGAGGCTTTCCTATTTGCTCCTACTTGCTAACTGAACAGCTAAATGTTGTAGGCACTATTAAAAAGCTATCAATCAGAGTGTAATATGTTGAAATGAGTGTATATAAACCCCACGGGGTGATATATACATCTAGGTGCTATTAACTCTGAAAAGATATGGCAGACTGGCGTATTTCTGGGGCAACAAATTGGAGTTAAAGCTAATTGTAATTGGTAGCTTGGGCATTTCATTTTAGGGTTTTGACACAGCAGGTGAGACTATATCCACCACCCAGGCAACGTCTAGCTGCCTTTAAACCAGCGGGAGGGAAGGAGGAGGTTTAACGTGTTGGTATTGATATATCTGACATGACAGGGAAGATATGGGTCTTAAATCTAGTGTGGCTGGGTGGAAAAAAAAAGCAAATATTGAGTAATAATTTCTACAAAGCTAAAATTAATCTGAGCTTTTATGTTTTCCAGGACAACTTGTCAGACAATGTAAACTAATTTGCTAAATTGAACAAGGGAAAAAGAAAAGGAATGCATTAGCAGTATCTAATTTAGCTAGAGCTGAATATATTTTGATTCCTTTTATTGCCTGATTCGAGTTTTGCCAGATGTGTGATCAGCAAGATAGGCTGTGTAGGTAGTCTTATTAACAAATATGTGTATAGAAAGAGTTCATTTTAATGGTAAGCTGCTGGAATTCGCTTAACACTCACAACTCTGGGCTGCAGAGCCACCTGTGCTGTGTCAAACATTTTTCTCACCCGCTTGCTCCGTCCATTATGAAGTTATATCTGATGTTATATCTGATTGCTTACTTAAAAGCTCTGCCTCTTAAAATTGCATTTTTTGGTCATTTAAGGGTCCTGCAAGTTCTCATGCTAACAGTTAGTCAACTAATACAATCTGAATTAAAAACCAAGCCTGCTTATATGCCCAGTGGTTACCAGTTAGTTCATTTATTTTGTATTTAAGAGTTTGTGTAGATCTGAAATACAGAAATGAGGTGAATTTCAAGGGTAATTTCTGTACTGGCAGCAGTTTCCCTGGACACCAAAGAAAACGCAGTAATAAAAGCCTTTGCTTGCTGGTATGCTCTCTGAAGGTGAAGTCAGAAAATGCCTGTAGCTGTCAAACAGGCTTGTACGTGTAGGTGAATGTCTTTGTGAAGACAACATTTAACCTTCTATATGTCAGAAAAGACAGAAATTCACAATTCAGTCTTCAGGTGTCCTTACAGGACATTGTGCTGTACCATGAGCCAGAGGTGGTGGCTCCAGATCCCTGTTGAACCTGCCCTTGACCCCAGCGCGAGGTCCGAATTGCTCTTGTTGATGGTGGCCATGGGATCTGGCGAAAAGGCTTCTGAATTTGCGAAGGTATCGAGAGCACGGGCAGCTCAACAGGCTTCATTGTCATCAAGCAGCCTGTCCCCATGTACCAGACCAGCTCCTCTTCCAGTGTTGCTGAGAACTCTTCAGAACTCAGGGTCCGCCCGAACGCGGGTTGATATGGTGTAAACCGAGTTTAAATATGCTTCCCAACAAGAGGCTTGATGTGCAGATACGGTGTGCTGAAACACCCACCACAACGCTAAATGCAGTGTTAAAATCCCTCAAAAAAGAACGATTTTGCCTAGGAGCTCTTTAGGAGTTTGGGCAGGAGCTATGTGAAACCTTCATCCTCACTGAATTCGGCAGAATCTGGATATGAAGACACTTCCATGTAGAAAGGTCATGTCCTTTGAGAGCACATAACAAACTTTGGAGAAAAACAGGTGTTTGGGAAAATAGCTACTAGGTAAGAGTACTGATCATATCTCATCTTAAATATCTCTATAAGAAAGTGAGAGTCAATTAAACTTAGGCAATATCTCCTTTAAAGGAATGCCAAAATAAGTAAAGACATTCATAGACTGAAGTAGTGCTCAGACAACCTGCGAAGGATGATAAAATGGTGCTGGTAAAACTGTTGGCTGTTATGGCAGGGTTTTATGTAGAGCCAGAACCAGGTCATTTAACTGGACCTGTCTGAGGGAAGGTGAAGAGTAAAATATGTGTAATATAGCTAAAGAGGAAAGGAGAGGTGACCTAAACCACTTACCAGTCTGAAAACTGTGGATCAAGGAAGGAGAGGAGCTCTTCACTGCAGCGTGAGGAGGTACGGTGGGTAGGATAGTAAAGGCACAGTTGGGTTGAGTAGAGGGAAATCTTCCCTGCTGTAGGGGCTGTTCTTATAGTGTACAAATAATCTCCATGGCGAGCCAAATGCAACTTTGCAGGTAAAACACCCAAGCAATGCCGCAAGAAGCTATGGGCACAAACGAATACGTCACAGAATGGACCTGAACTTGTTTCTTAAATCTCTACTAAATCGCAATATTTCAAACCCTCTATTCTGTGTCAAGAAGATATTTGTACTAAAATTTCCAGGTTTTTTTCAGAATTCAATGAAGTAGGCCTATTAAATTATGGGTGTTTAAAACATCTAGAAATGAGGGTGTTTAACAGCTCTATTAAATGCCAAGCGGAGCTAAGGTGCAGTTCAACGCCAGCAAAGCTGTCCAACCATCCTGGCAAGAAATGAGCCTGAAAAGCCAGAAAAATGGAGTAAAACTGCCCGGCAATTCTTGCAGAGACTATTGTGTCTGGGCAAGCAAGCTGCGTGTGCAGATTGGGGTAATCAATCCACCGTGCCCAATTTTAACCGACATAGCCGTGAACGGCTAAGCCACTTACACGCAAAGGCATTTGGATGAAAGCGTTTCCGAGCCCAGCTCTGCGCCGCGGGTAACAATGCACTCGCTGTGTGGAATTACCAGCAAGCCCTTGTAAAACGCTTAGCAATACCAGCGCCGTTCCCGCCCGTAGTATCAGCTCCGTTCCCATCCCTGACGGGTTTTGCTGAACGTCCCCTGCCGAAACGGCCCTTCCTGGCTGGGCAGCACTGGCAGAGCCCGCAGGCTCTGTCATCCAGGCAGGGCTTCCACGGCCCGCTTTGATAGGCACATATGTAACACATATCCTAAGCATGAGTAATTTTTCCCTCATCTAGTATCGAGCTTTGTAATCTGCTGTTTGCCCTCTTGGACCCAAGCAAGCCCAGAAAGTTGTCTAGCTTTTCCAGGCTGGTGCAATAGGAGATCCAAGCTCTGGCCAAAAATTTGCCTTCTTCCATAGCAGAGAAATGACAGGGAAGCCTACACAGGTGATTTCGTTCCCTTTGTCGTTTCAGATTACAATGTTTTTATTTCCTGTACTAGGAACAGTTTCGGAAGGGCTGGTGCACTGACGAACAGTTGCTGCAGGTAGAAGTCCCCAGCTCAGCTGCAGATGAGCTAACACTTTCTGCAGACCACGGTAAGATGCAGTAACGCATAGGGTTGTAAAGCTTGGTATCAGTTTGTAACAGTCTGCAGATACCCTTTGGTTGAGTGCTGCCCGTAAAACATCAGTTCTTGCCCTTCAAAGCTCCAGCTTTTCTGCTTTTCTGGGTACATCCTCCTCTGCAATACGTAGACCCAAGGGCTGGCAACTGGCTTCGATTTGCTAGAAGCCAAGTGGCAAGGACTGCGTGGGCCTCAGGCGCAGCCACCTCTGTGATTGCCACTGGTCAGGACAGCGAGAGGGCCGAAGCTCTTAGTTATAGGAGATGAAAGTTATTTTGAGCAGCTGCTAAGCAAGAGTGGATGAATTTGTAAGGAACTCTTACAGACTTTTGATTTGTAAGCCATTCTCTACTACTTTGGTGAGCTAGGAGGACAGAGATATTTTTGTTTTATGCACAGTCTTAGAATACATCCAAAAATGACATTTGATGTGTTTCGAATCGCCCTGAGAATGACCAGAAAGGAGGAAGATGATGCCCTCGTTGTGCCTTCCTCCCCCCGTGCCCCGCCTGCCGGACGCCCACCCATATTACCCCAACTCTGTCGTGTGAATTCGCTGCATCTTGCCTCGTCTTGATAAGCATAGAACAGATTAGGGCACATTAACATCCATGCGACCCCTCCTCGGAGGGCGTTTCGGCAACCAGCCTTAGAGCTGTCTGCAGTGCCCAAGGTAGCCGAGACGGATCTTTCCTTTGCCATCCTTGGCATCATCCCAGGAATTCAGGGTTTGGAACCCCAAACCCAACAGGCTGCAGTCACTGTGGCTTGCGAGCAGGTTGTGCACAGGAGCAACAGCAAAGCCAGCAGCTCGAGTGCTTCCCTTTAGGCCCTTCCAGTGCTCCAGAGCAGCAGACAGAACAGGCTCGCTCTGCTCTTCTGTCCTGGAAAACTAAGGCTCTTTGGGAAAAACAAGGAAAACCCTTTTGAAGACAAGCTCAAGGGGGTGGAAGGTGGCAGGGTGGCCAGGGCTGTGCAGCAGCAAGGGCCACCACGGCTATGATCCCCAGGGCTGTACCTGCTTGGGGGAGGCTTGGCTGCCTTCTCTAGGAAGGAGCTACAGCTGCAAAAAAAAAAAAAAAAAAAAAAAAATCTTTCTGGGTGCTTTTGGATTATTTTAAAGCCAGGTGCTTTTTTTTTTTAAAAAAAAAAATCAGTTTGCTGATTAAACATCTTTTATTAATACAATAAAACTCTTCTTAATCAGTGTAAACTGACTAGTTTCCCAATGTTCTGCTAACAAAAGGGAACTCAGCACTTTTACTTCTCAAATAAGTAGGTTTTACCTGAACCTCTGATGTGAATCCCCAAAGCAAACTTTAGAGTAACTTTATGTCACCAAAAAGAACCTTTTTTTTGTACTGAAAGCACAAGCTATGGAGAGGAAAGCTGGCTCAAATCAGACATTGCAGATATAAGAACTTTCTACTTCAGAATTCCTTGCAGGGGTCGGGTAGGTATTGTTGATACATCAGTATTCAGAAGAGCTTGGTAGGTGTTTTCCCACACTCAGACTCCACATTTCTCAGGAATATTCTTGGCTTTTGCATTTTTAATGAAAGCATATTTCTGGCTTTCTCTGTTTGCACAGAATAGCTTGCAAATGTGAAGTCCAAAGGCTCAGAAATCCCAAAGGCAAATGGAAGATCCATATTTATTGCTATTTAAAGTCATTCCTTTTAAATTCCGTTTCATGACATTTGGGGTGAGACTTGGGGATTTTGAATGAGAAGATGCTTATGAAATCTGTTGCAAATTACTATCAGGTTTCATAAGTCAGTCACAAATGTTACGGCCTGAAGCCATGTGGATTTACCAGGCACCATGTGCATCATACCTGACCACTGAAGTGGTCAAAACGCAAGGGTTTTGCATGCTCATATCCGAGCAAATGACTGTTTTTTTTAAGCAAGCTTTTGTTTAAGACCCACTCTCTGGAGCTGGGGCTTCTCCGGTGGCAATCCCTATTGACAGGAGGGGATTATTCCGGGGAGTCTGTACTGCACCCTGTGACAGTGACAGTCTTGACTACACTAGAAACTGACTACATTTTAGGCATGTATTTATATTTTAGCATTTAAATGCTTCGCCGCTAGATCTGGCATGCGACTTTGCTCCGCTGCCAGAGAATAATGTTCATCTGTCCATATTTAATGAACATACCTATAAAAGCCACCAAACTACATGAAACAGCACCCTCTTCTCACCACCCCAAAACCCAAATGTGCAAGAGAAACCCTGATTCTTGGTCTTGCTGTTCCCATCTAAAGTAATGATGAATTTACTATTAACCTTAGTAAGAACAGACTAAGGCAAATGCCAAGGCCTTTAAAAACTCCCTTCTATAATGTTTACTATAACACCAGAAAGACACCACTGTCATGAAAAAAAGTTGAGTATATCCTTTCTTGTCTTATTTTTTATGGTAAATCTAAAATCTTGCCATAATTCAAACAACAGCTGAGTTATCGTCCCACTTCCTGAGAGACGTATAGCAGCTTTGGGCCAGTCTGACGTGTTCTACCCATTTTCAAACCATGAAGAAGAGATAGAAGGTGTTTGACAGGGCTCACTTGGTCTCACAAATGCAAAAATCAATGTTAGCGTTCTCACAGACTGAGTGGGATGTTGCTTTTGAAGCCCCCTAAGTGACTTTCAGGTACAAACCATACATGTAGTTAAAAATAACCATCTTCTGAGTCACCTTGTCAGGACATCAGTTTGGCATGCTCTTGGGTCTTCTGTGGGCTTTTGGAGGTGCGCTGGGTCCTGCTCTGGTTAAATATGCTTTCCCACTTCTTGGAATTTTCTTAGGACCACTAGTGCCACTTTTTTCAAAGTTTTTTCTAAGTGAAAACTTTTTGTTTGTTCATTTTCTGGCTAGTTGGTTGGATTTTTGCTTGGGAGAGATCAGTGTGACTTCACCCCAGAATTTTTTCTGTAGGTTTTAGTTCTCTTGCCTTGGATGAGAACAGCTGGTCAGGGCAAACGCTGTCTTCAAGACCTTGCCTTGCCTCTTGGGCACTACTGTAACTCTTTTTTAATACTTTATCTTAAATCAATGATAAAGGATCCTTGAGGCTGTAACTTTTCTATTCTGCTAGGAACCTGCATAGGATTTTTGTAAGTCAGTGATTTACAAGGGCAGCATTTAATAACCCACCTTCTCTTTTTCTCTCCCCAAATATCCCACACTGCTTGCTCACATCTTGCTTATTTTCTACAGGAGATATAGGACACCACTAGTAAAACCAGCAGCCTCTGATGTGTTTTTGTCTTGTAGAACATGGGGATGCTCGTGTGGATGCTATTGATCCCCAAGTATGGAAAATGTCCACTCACTAAGGAACTGGTGCAAATTTCGGCAGGAAATGGTGGATTTTAGGCTCAGCAGAGGGCCAAAGGACCTACATGTTTGTGTGGGTGCAGCCCAGATCCATTCTTGGATGTGTGGTTCATTAGAGCTGTGCTAAACTCCTCACCTCTCTCACAAAAGTAGGATCCACCTAGAAAATAAAATAAAATAAAATAAAATAAAATAAAATAAAATAAAATAAAATAAAATAAAATAAAATAAAAATAATAAAAAAAACCAACCTGGGAAAAATGGAATGGAAATGTTCAGACTGAAGCGGTCGTCACAGGCACAATGACTGCTCTTAAATTATCTCTTTAAAAAAGCACGGCCGTAACCTCACTGCCAGCTATTTGGGACCCGTTCTCTGTGGAGGTTTCAGTTAACAGGCTGTGTCACGGTGAGCACATGGACACCAAGGAAAATGCACCTAATTTTAAAGCGGTGGTGCCTTTGGGCAAACAGCTTTTCACAAAATCTTAAATCCTGAAGGCGAGGTAACATCACATTTTCCTTAGCGCAAGGAAGAGCAACAAATTAATGTCGTTGAAGCAGAGGATTTAATGGCTGTTCTACAAATTAAATGCTACTTTCTCCTTAGGTTTATGATGTGGAGATACATCCCTGAGTGAAGTGTTGTAATTAAAAGTAAAACAGAGGCCTGGGGATGATGGATGTGACCTGCAGCGCCAGCACGCTGAGAAGCTGCTGTAATTTTTCCCTGGCAGAAGGGAGATGGTAGATTCATCATTAGGACAGCGAACATATTCAAGAGGGGGAAGCAATTACATCTAGACCTGTCTCTGAGACGCCTGCAACTGGTCTTGCACAAACTTTAATTTAAAATACGGATTTTAGAGTCCATTGAGAAACTTCATGCTTGTTTAGAAGCAAAGTGATGAGTCCGGCGGTGGCTACGTCCCATGGGGCTGGGGAGGTGTTCTTTGCATGAAGATGAAGAGACTTAAGATGCCAAGTACTGGTGGAATATGTCATAAACCTAAAAATAAGAGCATTAAGTAGTTTAATGCCTTACATTTATAACTGAGTATGACTTATCCAGTGATCTCTGACAGAGTAAATTGCATTGTGCTACAGGAGCTTGAACTAGTGGACAAGATTAATGGTCATTTAATGGGAGGAGAAGCCTGAAAACACTTTCTCGCTACAAAAATTAAGAGGCATTAATTTAGATGTAAAAAGGCATAAATATTTGAAGATATTGGCTTGCCAGGAGCAATAACATGTATAATAACAGCACTTTTCAAGTTTATTACTGTTTTAGGTACTGCAGATGGCTGGAAATTGTAGGGCTCTCTTCTATTGTGTCTTTCCCCTCTACCAAATTAACAAAAGAATGTTAAATCTTGGCTAGTCTTCATGCAGTGCATATGCTAGCTATGGAAATAGCTTCATTGTGCTGCTAAGCTGATGGAGGCAAGGCAAGATGTGAGAAAGCATGTGTGTTTTCGGTGATGCTGGGTATTATTTTGGGCCTCAGACTTATGTTCTGTGCGTAGTGGAGCTCTTTGGAAGATGAACACACTTGCATTTTGTGTTTGCCAGCACATTTCTGTTTTGAGTGGTTGCATGTTTCGGGTGCTACTGAGTGTATTTCAGGACAGAAACTTATGTTCTCTATAAACTGAAGCTCTTTAGAAGGTTGAGTGACTTCATACTTGGCAGCGAGCTTCTGTTTGGAGTGATTTCATCCCAACTGGCCGTGCAGACACCCATTCGCCATCAATGTGTCACTTGGGATGACGAGGAGGAGATTGTCCTGATCCCAGCCTGGCTTCTGCTGGTGGGAGCAGTGGAACATGGACCAGTGTGGGGATGAAGCAGAGACACAGCGCACAGGAGGCTGGAGCTGGCAGAGCCCTCCTTCCTTTACTGCAGGTTTTTGAAGTGTGCAGGTGAGACAAGGGCTTGCAGATAGATGATGACCAGTATCCTAGGGAAGGGACGGTGAGGTTGCCGTGGCATGTTGCCCTCTGAGCTTGTCTTGGTGCCAGTATTTGCGTGGGTAGTTGGGGACCTTGTGGTCTTCTCTCTTCTGGACAATCAGTTTATGGCTGTAGGTCCTGAGCTATCGCAGTTGCATCTGAAGTGTGAAACATGGGTATATCCAAGCGTTCTCCAGTTTCACACCCTCACCCTGAGAGTTTCCCTATCAGCTAGCAAAATGGATGAGAAAATTTTACATATCCATGTATAAAAACAACTTTTGTAAGGACCAATGTATAACACATAAATCATCCTCTGTAAAATCAGTAGAAAACAGGCTATTTGTATTTTATTTTGAATAGCATCAGCTATTGGAAAACAGCTCCTATTCTGTCCTACCCCTGGTCTAAGGAAAGCAGACCAGCCCAAGAGCACAGCGCCTTTGCTCTGTGCAGGTTTAATGCCACTTTTGTGCAGCTCATGTTGCTGTTACTGCAAATACTGAATTACATGTTTAACACTTCCTTTTTCCTTATTTTAGGCTCAGTGGGAATAATTGTACTGGTTTTGTCCACAATTTCTTGGCAGGCGAGCAACCAGGCTTTCTTGGAGTCAGTCCTCGTTATTGTTCAGTGAATCGTAGCTCAATTTTTATTTATTCTGGTTCTGAATTCTTCAGCATGTATGGAGTGGCCCAGGGGATGTGGGGAGCAATGGAGAGGCTCCTGGTTTTCCTAGGCATCCGCACTTGCTGAACACAAGCACATTCTCTTATTTGTGCCTTGTGCACATACAGGAGCAGCGCACAAGCCCAAATAAATACCCTGGTCTTGCTGTAGTTCCCCCTTCAAACCCCTTATGGGATGGGAGTCCAATCTCCTCCTCATGATCCCAGTAGCTCCCTACAATTTTCCGTAGTGTTCATTTTGAGCTCTGTTAGATGGTTTTCCAAGTAAAATGACCAATGCACTGTTCAAAACTTGATACAAATGGGAATCATTTTGCTTAATAGATTTCAATGCCAGAATATTTGCAGGAAAGTGTGTTAAACCTCCTCTGAAATTAGTAAATATGGCTAAAAATGCTAAAGCAGTTTTCTTTAAATGGTCAGGAATCAAACACAGACTCGCGTAGGGAAGACCTTCATTACTGGCAGTGTGTTTATTCCAGCCTGCTTGCAATACAGCCTTCTTGTGCTTTTCCTTGCAAGAAAACCCCAGCGTGTCACCAGGAGCACCCCTTGACCTTGCTCCCAAGCAGCCACCCAGACAGTTTGCTGATATCCAGTTTCATGGAAAAACCTTGCTGCATGGGGCACATCCAGGTGGGAATTGTGACCATGCAGGAATTTCCTTCCCATCATGTGTTTCTGCCTGTGCCGCTGCCGTGAGCAAGAGCTGAATCTCAAGCCAGGTGCCCCTCTTGGAGGTCACCCGTGAACCTTGGGGGCTTCAACAGCAGCAAGGCAGGAGCTGAAGGAACCACCTGTGTGTGTGTGCAGTGCTGTAATTTATGTTAGCGAGCAGCTTTAAATTATGGAAATTACTGTCTGCACTGACTCTGCCATCTGGAAGAATTTACGCCTATGGAAACCTGCCGGGGCAATGTGAGTGTCGCTGGAAAGGGAGAAGGTTTGATGGAGCAAAAGCAGCTTGTTCTGCAGAAAGAAATGGTTCGCCCGCTACCGTCCAGTGGTAAAGCTGTTTTTCTGTAATTCAGTAGTGCTGGAACAAACGTGGGAAGCTCTGTGGTGTTTTGGAGGCTTCTTTGCTATCACGACTTGATAAAGAGCAGGAGGGGAAGATGGTGTCAGTGGAAACACAAGGAGACCGGTCAGCAATCTCAGGGTATGCACTAGGGAGCTGCTGTAATGAGAAAAATAAAGAATAGGATAGGATAGGATAGAATAGAATAGAATAGAATAGAATAGAATAAAATAAAATAAAATAAAATA
>VZSV01000051.1:1934094-1984538 GCA_013398735.1 Nothocercus julius
TAAAATAAAATAAAATAAAATAAAATAAAATAAAATAAAATAAAATAAAATAAAATAAAATAAAATAAAATAAATTTTTTTTTTTTCCTTTTGATGGGGAGAGATTTTGCAGCCATCCTCCACGGAATTGTCTGGGGTATTGCAATTACCTATTGCAAGGGTAAAATACTTCAGGCCTTTATTGCCTCTCCAGAGCATCAGCTACCTTGCTCTCTAAGGTCAGTGCAAACTTGTTCGGTTTCTTCTCTCCTGAAGCAATTGCTCCCTTGAGCTGAAGAGTTTGCCTTTGAGCGAGGTCACTTAATGGCACAGACAGCACATTCCCAAAGCAATGCATCGCTCAACGAGCAGATATTGCCTCACTTTCATCTCCCAGAGGTGCCAAGGCAAGCCCCGCATGGAGCATGTTCCAGTCAGCAGGAATGGGATGCGGAAGGGCTGGGTTTGCTCTTCAACAAGTACCAACAGCAAAAACTTCTGTTTTTTTTTTTAGCAAATCTGCTTAAATCTTTCATCCCAGCTTCATCAGTGCCTCTCACATGTAAGCAAGCAGCAGGCTTTATCAGTGTTGTGTCATTTATTAGGGTGAGCAGCACGCTCTGCGTATCAGTAATATTCTGTAAAGCGGAGTGGTAATTACAGAATGCTTTGTCAAATTTTATTATCTGTTACTACAAAATATTGCATGCACTATTACAGGAACTTATTGAGAGACCTTCCTGACTGCATGCTTATTAACTCGGTAGGCATAGCACTTAATTTAAAAAAAATAACAGTTGGAGACCGCCAGTGATGCTCCCATAAATGCATGCCGGCTTCTGCTGCAATGCAGAGGGGAAACTAATGGTTCCCATTTAGACTTGGCATAGCGTAACCCTACAGAGCTGACTTACCGTGATAAACTATTGTCATTGAATTGTATTCCCACAAGCCATTACTATAGCCTATTTAAAAAGCATAACGCGGTCTCATGGATTTCTAATTATTTGTAAGATGAAGGGATAAATGCCTCATAGTGCAGTTTTGGTTTTTTTTTTTGCTTGCTGTTCTCATAACTTCCAAAGCAGCTCTGAGTGCTTTGTCTTGTTCCATTACTCTTTAATAAACTGCTCTTTAATGAAATGGGTCAGCAATATCTGTGAGGTGCTTTTACCTTGGATTAAAAGTCTGCATTAATGGTTTTAAAGAGTGGGTTGGTGGACAGTGGAGAAACAGCACCAATTTTTGAGCAGGCCCCTCCTGCAGTTTCAGACAGCAGGGGAGGAACCCACACCAAATGTATCTGCTCGGAGTAGTTGTGTACTAAAGGTAGAAGTGAACTCGGTGCTTGTGGTTGCGTCCGAACGCCGTATAGAGACACAGGCTTAGAGGAGCTGGTTCATCCTTTCTGATTCTTTAAAAAGACCAGCAGCCATGCAGTCCACACTGAGCTAGGTGCTGTCGTAGCTCGTTTCTCATGAGCTGGGGTTCCCTCTTGAATGACGTCCTAGGACTGCTCCTCTGGAGCAGGACTGCTACGTGTGCACTCTTCACCATGTCCTCCACCATTGTTATTCAGAACAATTTCATCAATTTCCTGTGCAGAAAGAAATTCCCGGTCCTTGCGGTCACGGTCCGTGGCTTGGAGACCCTTCAGCCAGGAGGAATCTCCCTGGCAATGCGCACTGCAGAGCGCCTGGCCAGCTCTCCAGCGCTGCCGGCCCACGGGCTACCAGCAGGCCACTTGTTTTCTCTGGAGACATTTGGCTGCCGGGAAAGAGGAATTCCAGGGAACGAGGCCAAGGCAATGACAGCCATGAGGATGGCCCCGCTCTTTGCCAGCATCCCTGTGGTAAGGTTAGATACCTTTCTACAAAACAGATCTGGTTATGTTATCCAGAAGATGGTCCTTCAGTGTGCCCTGAAGTCATGCCTAAGTTTTCGAATTTTACAGTGTAATTCCTGAATAGGAGGATCTGTCAAGGCAAGAGCAGAAAACCTTGTTTCACCCAGCGGGAAGAGTCAGGCCTAGCACGTCTGCCTGTAGGTTGGGTCGTTGCTCCAGTGTGTCTCACAAAGCCTGTTTTACCAATATTTAGGCTTTGAAAAAGCACAAAAACTTAATGTATGGTGGCAAGAAAAGTAACGGTCCTGTTGTGGATACAATAAGTATCGATTGAACATATGGTGCTGCTTCTCTGTCCGGTGGAATTAGAAAGGGAAAACATAAGATTTAAATAGAAATCCATTTACTTTCTCAGTAGCTTTTACTGCCTCTGTGCTAAATTTAGTGATAATTAAGTTCTTGCTGCTTGCAACAATTCACTTCCTTCTCCTTCTCGTGGTCAGCCCTTTTGCAGAAGCACAAGTGCTTCCCGGCATCATGTGGCGCTGCCACGAGCAAAGGCTTGCCGTTTTAATCAAGGTATTGGGAGCCAGGAGAGCACAGGTTATGGACGAACTGGTGCCGTGTTCAGCCCCTTCAGGCCAAGCTCCTCAGTGAGCGAGGAGGAGGAGGGCAGAGTTGTGCTGCCTCATCCATGCACCTGGCAGGGGAACAAGACGTCTTGGCCAGTGGGATGGAAAACGGGAGGTGGCAATCTGCAGGAGTTCAGCCTGGCCTGCGTGGTTGGGGCTGGGGTGCTTCGGGTCCCCACGCTTTTGAGTGTTGACATCTGGAGTGTTGGCTTCGTCTACCTACAGAGGAAGGCAGCCCTTCCTCTCTAGAGAAGGGCGGCTCAGCAAGCGAATGTCCAAAGCCCTGAAGAAACCCAGCACCTCAGAGAGTCTTTGCATATACGTAGGCTCAATCCTACAAGGGGATTTAGGGCTTATGTTTTGTGCTAGTCTATAATCCTTGTTGAAAGCCTCTCATGGTGAGCTCCAGATTTAAAATAACGAGTCCATGCCTTCCTTTCCCATTGGGAAGCCGCATGCAGGTAATGGAGAGGTGGTCTGCCCTGCGCGGCCGGTCCCTGCCGGGGCTTGCGAACCTGCCCGAGCACTGAGATGATCTCTGCAATCTTTCTAACGATTAACAGTCGCTTGCTCTGGGCAATTACACAACGTTATTGATCTGACCTTTCCTTCCTACAGCTAAAGTTTACCCACTTGTAAGGAGTTTTCTAGAGAGCAACTAACTTGACCTTTTCTGTTTTCAACAGGCCATGATAAATGGACCCAGTGCCAACATGTGCTTTTTCTTTAAACACAAATCTCCAGATTTTGTCAGGTACATTCTGTTAATACTACCGTTCCCAGAGATATAACCATAGCATTAAGGCAACATCTTCAATTTAACATTTATGTAACATTTTTATGTATCTTCCACCCTTGCCCCACCATACACACAAATTGACTCCATAGGGATGTGACTTTGTGTGGCCATTTGACCTTTTCTTCTGCTTTTGAGTCAATAAAGTTCACTTCTGTGACCTTATTGTAGGTTGGCAGTGAATATGTTTTATGATAGTGGTATTTCTTATGTCCTTGTACTATTAAACTTAGTGAAAACAAGTTGTTTCGCATGCACTCAGGTGTGTGTAAGACCTTTGGTGCAATAGGTTTAATGTTAAAAGCTAGAGCCACTGTGAAAATACCTTGAAAAGGAGATTTATAATGAGATGGGTTCTTTCATGTGTGAGCTAAAAGGCTTTATCTCGTTTTCTGACAAATGAAAATTTCAAACAGCTGATGAGTTCTCTTCTTCCTGTCACTTGGTCTGGGCAAACATGACATTTAGAGAGCAATTTTTCTCACTGTGCTCTTTTGGGCAGCTCACACCCATGAGTTCAGCAGTTCCACCTGTGCTGTTGGGAACCCAAAGTAGAAACTTCCAAGGTTTGCACAATGGAGAACCTATATGGTGATTCCTGACAGTGAGAACACGGGTTTTCTTATCAATAGGTATTTGAGTTTCTTTTGCTTGAAATAATTACTGCAGCATATTTGTTTAGTCTGAGAATGACTAGATCACATTAATATTTTCTAATACAGGTAACTAAGTGCCCGCACTGATGATGTTATCCCTATGGGCTTGCAATGAGATGGTTAAAAAAAAAAATCTTTTGGCAGATGAGCTGAAGCCTTCCAAAAGCTCAAATTAACATTATCACGGTGTGCAGGCTGCAGCCATATTGCGTCCTTCGCAGCAGGGTGAAGGGAAGGCCCCAGCTGCACAGTGTATCCCAAAGCAAACCTTTAATGTCCCCAGCCCAGCCGGCTTCGCAGGCTGTATCAAAGCCTCTCCTCCTCATTGACCAGCCAGGCTTCTTGTAGAGCACAGATTAATAGGCTCATTAGTGGCAATGGAGGCTACGTGCCCTGCCTGCCTGATTCACTAATGATGCTCAGGTGTCTTTCTGCTGATCCGTATCACTTAGGGAAAGCGCTGAAAAGTCTTTAGGAGAATATGTGAGATGGGGGAGATGTTTCTTTGCTTTGCCTGGGGAGCTTGTTGTGGTGGTTGTCTGTTTGCCAGGTGAGGAAGCTCCGCTCGGGTTTCTTGCAGAGCAGCTCCCTTGCTGTTGCTGCAGGGTCTCCATGGATCCTGTGGCTGAGCTCCAAATGCAGCCCAGGAAATGGCAGTAATTTCAGCATTGAAGTGAATGGGCCCTTTCTACCTTTCCAGCTGGACAGCAGTGGGGCTGGTTAATGTGTTTGTTCTTTTGTTTGTGAACACTGTTGTTTTCATCCACTCTTGTGGTGGTTGGAGATGGGGCCTTATGTCTGGTTCTATTTGCTCTTATGGCTTTTAAACTTTCCTAAGAACATATTCTTTTCAAAAAAAAAAAAAAAAAAAAGGCAAATAGTAATGTCTCCTCTGTAAATCTCAATGGTGAATGGTCTCACAAATCTCAGATGCAGAGAGATGAAGTAACAAAAATAATTCAAGACAGTATTGTGTAATGTGGCTGTTACAACACAACTTCTGACTGAACCAGCTGAAGACACTGCAGCAGGTAAAGCTAGGTTTTGTGGTAAGTCAATCTGCTGGACCAAGACAAGGGACTGCAGGAGGCCGAGACTCTTGCAAAGTGGTTGCAGACTCTTCCCTGCTATACCTAGACTTGGCTTATTTGCCTTCAAGTTCCTGGCTAAGCAGCAGCAAGTTTAAGTGCAGCTTTATCTTGCAAAAAGCTGTAACCTCTGTAAAACTTCAAGGGGCTGCAGTCTAGTCAGACTGGGGGCTTCCGTGAAGGCAAGGCTCTTCAGGACTGTGTATTGGCATCTCCTATCTTGATGATGGCAGAGCAGAGGTGGCCTCAAGGCAAGTTGCATTAGAACAGTTCTAACGTGGAGTCTCTGGGCTGCAGGTCTCCTCCTATAGAAAAGCCGCAAGGAAGAAGTTTCCTTCCAAGCTGGGAGATATTGAATGAGCTACCTGCAAGTTCTGGATCAGTTCAAGTAAAACTAGATAAAACTCGTCTAAGCTGAGGAGCAGGGATGGAGTCTCTTAGACACTTCTGAAGAAGGGGGGGAAAAAAAAAAAAGTCAATCTTAGTGCACTTAACTCAGCCTGACCCTTGTTTTTCAGAGCTGCAAGTCTTTGCAAAAATCAAAATAAAATTACTCCAGAGACAATGCTCTTTCCATTCCCCATTAATCATCGCTATATGTATCTTCTTCACAGCTTGAAAAAAATCCTTAAAAATTGAAGGTTGATATGAACTCTTAATGCACATGGCTAAGGCTTAGGGATCTGCACCCTTCAGAAGAAGTGGCCTTGTGCTAGACAGGGCTTTAACAGAGCTGTTTTGGGGGCTCCTGAAACTCTAACAAAGTTCTCCAAGCTTCAGAAATTAATGTCTGTTACATTTAGCCCTGCCATTTCAAGGTCTCACTGACTCCCCAACCAACTATACATTATATATATGTACACACATACGCTGTTACTGGTGCGATTTTCTCAGCAGCTACTCTAGCAGAGCGGGTGTAAGGGACTGAAGGAAAAAGTCATTGCTATTCTAGTAACTCAGGCTAAAAAGCCAAGATCAAGATGCAGAATTGCACTGCAAGATATTGAGAGCTTCTCACTGTGCTTCAGCGGCAGCATGGAGCAAGCTCAAGACTGAGCTCTAAACTGGTGGGAAAAGGCATTGGATTCCTGTTTTCTTTCTCTCACAGCTAATCTGTGGGTGCAAATCTATTTCCTGATGGTGGAACTATAGGGAAAATGCCAATCTTTGTGCAGCCTTTTGAGTTTCTAGCATAGTTTATTGTAGCATGAGAAAGAGTAATTCGTGTGTAGGCAGGAGTTAAAAAAGAGTTCCGATGTGAATGAAGAATTTTTGGTGAGTTTTTTGGCATGTTTATGTGTGTGCATGTATGGATTGATCTGTGCCACACATGCACAAACATGGTGTAAATGAGTGTCACCTTTGGGCATAATATCCAAGAACTGAAAGACATAAGGGTATGTTTCTTATCAGACCTTTTCTTCCTCTGACGGGAAAAAAATAACTCTACTATGCATACTAATACTAGTAAATTTTATTGTCATCGTGGATCGGCCAGGTTGATACCCATTTGCTGATAAACGACAGGCTGCGTTTTCGTGTCGTATCCAGCCCGGTGTTGAGTTATGACCCTGGGATCCAGCATGTGGTTTCCCAGCAGTTTGCTGTACGCAGCTCTTGGCTTCTGGCTGCAGAGAATTGCCGTTTTCATAAAAAAAAAAAATCAAATCCATTCCACTCCTAAACATGGATTTTTTACTTTCTTTTTGCTATGATTGAAGCAGAATATAGAAAAATAGAATATATTCACTATTTAATGTTTGGATGATTAAGAAATACTTTTATCCTGGGTGTTTGAAGTCTATATGTCTGTTAAAATATTTCTTTTAAATAAATGTGGAGGGGAACAGATACCTCTGCTTAGATAGATGAATGATGAATAATGAAGGAAGATATCCTTTCTCTCTTGGAGTTCAGAATTAAAATAAGAATGATTGTCTGGTTGTAAAGCTTACATTAGATAGTATCAGTGTATTAAATGGTGCTTGGTGCATAGCTTATATATCCTTCTTTCTCTTGAACCACTCTCATAAAAATGTAGATGTCTTAGTAAAATGCAGTTTCTCTGCAAGTCTGTCCCATGAAATGGACTTTTATTTCAGGAAGATTAGTTTGGATCCAAGTAAGTATCTTGAATTATCATGCTGAAATCTTGTTGTTGGATGGCATAGTGACACCAGTCTTTGAAAAATAAGATGCTGTTATTTGAAGGCTGATTTCTTGCCACACCACCTCTTGAGGTACCGTCTATTATATCTGCACTTTGTATGTCCTTTCATGACCTTTTGGAAATAGGGGTGAGGAGGGGCGGCAGGCTTTCCCGGGGCTGTTCTCCTTCGACGCAGTGAAGATGATGGCTCTTTGAGAAGAGTGGCTGAATAAGCCTGTGAACCTGATTGACCGGGAGCCCAGTTTGCTCCAGATAAATGTGAACTGATGTACGTGGGGAAAAATCCCCCTTCCCTTATAATGTGTTGCCTTTCCCACTGACGAGAGCAGGGATATCCAGCATTACTCAGCCCAGAAGGAGAATGGGGCAATATCTGTCCCTTTGGTGGGGAGGGACGTGGCGAAGCTCCTTGCTGGGGCTGTCACCCGGAACGTCCCCCGTGCCGCAGTCGGAGCGAGGCAGCTCCGCACGCAGAACGTGGCTTCCTCTCGGGGCGCGGGTAAAAGTGCTGCAGTTAGAGGAGAGGTGTCCTTGGGCTCACGTGCAAGTGCTTGATTTAAATACATGAACCCACTCACTAGAGCATTCAAGGAACAAAGCTGAGCTTTTCCTGTTTGCAATTATAACTGTAAACATAAAGAATGAAATTGTTTAAATGGTTTGTACGGTGTCAGTTTACTCAGCATTAAAATGTATTAACAGGGCAGCGCAGACAATGGCTTTGGTAGCCCAAATGCTAAATTATTAATGTTCCCATTAAAGCAGGTTTATCATTCGGAGTTACACTCGTGCACGGGGGAAGGCTCTGCTTGTGGAACCACCCTCACTCAGGGTAGAAGGGGAGTCAACCAAGCTCTTCAAGCCAAGGTCCTTCCAGTTCACAAGTTGTGGCAGAAGCAGTGGTCACCTCAGATGATTGGCTTAAATGTTCCCTTAGAGCCCTTGCACTCTCTTTTTTTCATCTTTCCAATGAGATTTGTATCTTGTCATCCTCCACCTCTGCACTTCAGCATGTCTGATGCTTGCTGCCTTCATTCCCACAGGCGTTCGTGCACGATTGCCACGTCTGGAATTTCACCCTGCAGGACAGGGGCAACAGAACAGCCGTTTCTGTACAGGCGGTTTGCACTAAATGGCTTGAGATGAATATAAAGAAGAAATTTGTATTTACCATTTCTCACTAGAGTGCCCAAATTCAAATGTAGGGGCAGCAGCTGGCCTTGCAGGTCATCTGAGCCTCTCCATCGACATTTGAAAGTATTTTATTTCATCAAAGAAGGAGTTCTTTAATTGACAGAATATAGATAAATGGTGTCAAGCCTCTGAGAGTTCAGGACAGGCGTATTTGGCTTTTGTGAGTGCTCTCCCAACTTATTTACAGTAGAGCAAATACTGTTTTTAGCATATGCCCAAGTGGCTAAATGGTCTCTACACAGTTTGAGAGATCTGGACTTATTTTATTGGATGCTTAAAGTGTCCGAGTCACTGTGTTCTCCCAGTTACATTAACCAATTTAAGAAATATGGGCTACCTGCAGCCTACTCTCTTCTGCCTTCTTGGAAATCTGCCTGCTGGAAAGAGCAGCAATGGCCGGAGAAGAGTAGCTGAAATAATTGTGATTTGTTGCTGCGGAGACAGAGAGGGTGTGGGACCGTGCAGGAACCGCTGGGCTGTGGAAACGTCGCTTTTATCCAGCCAATTGGTGTGAAAAAGAACAGTGATTCCCGTTGTGTATCATATGCATCCAAATGAGACCGTATCCCACAAGGTGGTTCTGATTTATCAACCTCATAAATATTCACCATGACAACCCGGTTTCTAGAGTTACAAGAAACTGTGAAGTCATTTGGGGAATTAGTGTTGATTATAATAATTTGAGTTTTGGGCCGAAAAGTACAGGGCTGTAGTACTGCAGTGATTTGTCTCTTGTTCTAACAAAATACCAAAGTTTTGCCAGCGAGCAGATGTCAAAGATTTCCCGTGCTTGCATTGCCAAAGTGTAATTTTTATTAGGGGTAAATTGTTATTGAAATTATTAAGGAATTTCACCTTCAAAGATCTGTTCCAAGAAATACAAAGCAAATAAGTTGGGGAAATCCTCCTTTCTGCTTAGTATTAAAGAGAACAGAGGGTCACTGACTCATTTCTCTGAAGATACGGTCTTATTAACTGATTACCGAATTTGGGATTCTTGTCTATGAAGATGACACTCTTTCAACATTAGTTTTTCTTAAGCTGTTGTGTTCACACAGCTCCAGAGCATGCCACAGGTTTCCTTGAAAAAAGGAGGGCCCTGCAATCCTCCAGACAAGCCCAGCTTAGTCACTGTGACCCTCTACATAAAATGAAGCGAGTCACTTGGTTTAAGCTTGGGCTTGGATGTTAAGTCTGATGATAACTTAAATCTGCTGTATTTGTGCAAAGCAGGGGTTGAGGGATGAAGTTTGTTTTTCATGACTCGGCAATGGTACAAATGGACTTCTGCTCTTCAACAGGAAAAGGAACATTTTAATTGGGAATTACAGAGCATTCTGCAGGACTGTTTATTATTAGGCCACGCACGGTGCCACGCTGCTGCGCTGGAAGGGCTCGAGTGGTCCTTGCTGCTCCTTATTCCTCCGAACCCAGGGTAACTAATGCAGTGCTAGGGAAGAATGGGCCATAATTTCCAGTTCTCTGGAAAACCAGCAGCAGTGTCGCTTACATCCAGGGTGCGCCTACACTGACTGGATTAAGATGGAATCTGTGCAGGTGTTGGAGACAATTCCTAGAAATGATGAAATTAAAGACTCAGAAAAATATTTGTTAATCATATTCTTATATGTCATCTTCAAATCAGATGCCAGAAACTTACAGACATAACTTTCCCTGCTGTGGTTTGGTCTTTGGAGACTTCTTTTTTTCCTTTGGCCCTCTTCCAAAGGGCCTCAAGTATTTGGGAAGGGAAAGACTGGAGTTACAAACATTTTAGGGTTTTTATTTCATTTATTTTTTTTTCTTTTCAATTTGTTTGTTTACAGTATTTTTCGAGCTGCAGCGCTGTATAGCTGTTATGCAGCCTACGGCACTGATTTTACATCCAAACTAATCAGGAATCTGCATGGGAACTTGTGGCTTGGGTTTCTTTCCTCCTGTAAAAGAACTTTCTGCTATGCCTGGTTGTTCACTATTAAATACTGCTCTCTTTTTCTGGGCAGCCTTCTGTTTGATAACTTGTTGTGGTATTAAGAACTCATTGTAGGGTTAATCAAAGAGCGAAGCTGAAGGTTGACCATGAAGACAAGCACGTTCCCCAACCTCTGGAGGTGTTTCAAAGTAGATGTACTGTCCTTTGGTGTTTCTGGTCCAGCAGCGAGAGCAAAACCTGGTCCTCCCTTTCTAAAGGGAGATATCTTGAAGAAAAATCTGTTTTTGAATACCTGACTGCTGTCGGTGTGCATTGCCTAGGAAACCTACTCTGCACACAGTGCGCGTCCTTGCTGTGCCTGCTATGGGGACACTTAGTGCTTGGGTTTTTCTGCAGGTGGTTAAACCCCATGGTGAATATTAGAATGGAGGAAACACTCTATGGACATCAAAGTGTAGTGACTCTGTCTTAATTTGGAGGTAGTTTCTCAGGGTCGGGGTGAAGGTTGAGGACATTGGCCTGAGCACGAACAGGCAGGAACATGCTGGGGAGCAGCACGTTAGCTCGGGAAGGATGATGGAACCCATTGCTGGCTTAATTTGTAAAGGAAGTCCTAACAGCCTAATTTCTAAAATGCTACCGAGCAATATCCAAAGGCATATCTGCAGTTTAGAAATCTAATATGTGCCCCAATGTCTCAGCAACGGCTCTGGGCAGTAGTCATATTTCTATAGACATTGCATAAAAGTAGCTATAGCAATGCTAATTTGTGTGTTGTCTAGGGAGCAAACACAGATCCTCAGAACAAGACTAATCTCCATCTGTGCTTTTTTCTAATAAAAAGAAAGAACACTAAATAATTAACATAAACAAATGAAAACTAATTTGCCAATTTTTAATTTTTACCCAATTGCATGATCCATGTTAATGAATAATTTACAAGGCTGAAATGGATATAAAATTAAAATATTTCTCTAGAGTTCTGCTGTATGTGTTATCTGAGCATCCTATCTGACTGCTCATTTATATATATATATATATAAAAAGAGTAAAAAATAACCCCAGAGAAAACAGCATTCAGCAAGAGCCAGGCTGTAATAAAAAGAGCTACAGACTCCAGAGGTTTTACTATTTCCTTATAGACCTGGGATCATTTGTCTGAGACTGTTTTTGAATTATTCATATAAACTGTAGCTCTTTGCTTTCAGTGATTGAATGCGATCGGCTTCTATCGTAGGGTTTCACATGCTGCTTTTTTTTGTTGTTGTTTGCATTTAAGTTTTTTTATAAGGTGCCCTTTATTCAAAGACTCTGCTGGGTGCTGCAGGATTCCATCAGCCAAACATTAAACATTAAGAACCTGTTTTGTGGATAAGGCCGAGGTTTCACACAACAAATAAGGCAGCTGGTGGGAGGGTGAGCCAGGGAAACAAGGGAGTGTAATAACCAGAGAGCTAATAAACCTTGGAAATAATGTTCTCCTTCTGCTTTGACTTTGGAGGGCTACCACCAAAGAAAAAATATTTGTTATTTCAGCTGCAAAACACCATGTGTTAATTATGAGTCTTCTGCATGTTGATGCCCCGGACCTGTATACAGCTGACAAAGCTCTATTGACACCGGGGCCTCTGCGTTAGCATTTTAGGTTGGATCAGGAGTGTTCCCAATTGTCCTCCCTTACTATCCTGTGACTGCCAGAGCAGTTTTGCATGGCATGAACTGCGTTGGTTCTGGATGAAGAAAAGCGGAGAGGCGCTGTTGGGTGTTTGCCCCTAGGACCAGATCACTGGTATCTTGGACTGCTTGTAGGACGCACTGCTTTGCCCTGCCCATTTGCTCTGGCCCCATCACGCAGCTCAACATGTAGACCATGGATCAGAGCAGGGTCCTGCACCACATCTTCAGTCCCTCACTGTGCAACCCGTGGCGCTATGCAGGGAAGGGCCAGGGCCTCACCTTCCACCCCAGCCTAGGGAAGGTCCTCCTGGCCCTGTCAGGGCGGACTCTAGATCCTGAAATTCAGAGGGCCACTGCCCTCTTCATAACGAGAGCTGCAAGGTTTGGGTGCAGCTGTCTGCCCTGGTGAATACAAACCTAAAGATTTGGCTTTTGGGACACAGCTTATGTGAAGGACTTCGGGTTTTTCTAGAATAGATGTTCCTCTGTCTTGTTCTTGAGGAAAAAAAATCAAGCAGATGCTCAAAAGCCAGTTGGAGCATAAGGAGCTTTTCTAAACAGAGACTCTTTTCTCGTCTAGGGTTCAAATCCAGGCTGGGTAGGTTAAAGAAGCTTTGAAGCAAATGAGAAGACCTGACACAGAGGAAGCTCTGTTCTCCTACAGCCCTTTAAGTGCGCAAGGAGGACAACTCAGCAAAGCCCTTTTGGGGTACCCTTTTTGGGGCTTGCCCAGGACAAAGAAGTTTGACATCTTTCCCATTCTCTGAGGACCTGTTGCACTGTCTTTTGGCTTTAACTCTACAGAGTTTTGGAACAAAATAAAGAAAACAGGAGCAGCCTTTACTCAGCAAGTTGTGTTCTGGTCATGCCTGGTCCCATTTTCTGCTGCTTTTCACAAAGACATAGGGTTATTTAGAAGAACATCTGTGCGTAATTCCAAGTACTCTAGTATTTTGTCATTATGTCTTCAACTGCAGCAAAATAATTTGAGCAAGAAAAGCTCTGTCAGTGCTATTGACCTCTTGAAAAACTCCAGTTGTGAGGAGCAACCTGAAGCATTTGGTGGGGAGAGGAGGAGGTTTCCTAACCTCTGAATGACTTTGGGTTTAGCTCGTTGATGGGTATCAGTTCTGAAGCAGAACTTCTAGCAAAGCATTTGCTATTTATTGTAGCCAGCGATTTCATTTGAGCTAATCAGATTGGGAGGGTGCCATCCCGATGTTGATCCGCTCCAGGTGAAAAGCATCCCTGCAATACACAGGATGCAGTTGCTAGGCAACCACCTTCAATTAAAACATCGTCTTTAGGTATCCGCAGTATAGACAGAGAAATCAGATTTAACTCTGCTCAGGCAGGAGCCGCTCGTGAGCCTGCTGGGTCTTGCTGTCAATCCCTCCTGCTTTGCGCTGCCTGTTGCTCTCCCTCCCGTTGGTAGCGTGGTCTTGCAGAGCGCTGCTGCAAATCTGTCTGTGTTAGTGAGGAAGCCGCTGCTCACAGCCGGCATCAAATCATTTCAAAGGTCCCTTCCCAAACCCCTCTGAGGAGGCAGGAAGGCCTCAAGCAACCTCTGACCTCAGCCATTTTTGAGCTGGCCTGGGAAATGTAGAAATTCCATGGGTTCATCCCAGCAGACCCCGAATCCAAGTCCTGGAGGAGTGTTGGTTGCAAATAAGGTCTGCATACTTTAATTTTTCACAGTCTAGGCTTCAATCTGTTTAGAAAGGAGTTTGGACGAGCAGGTCCCACCTGAAGACCGTAGCAGCAGATCAGGGCTTCAGCTGCCAGACTGGCTTGACAATCCTGCTTTATAATGGAAAGTACTACGTGTTCTCACAGTCAGGTAACAAAATTCTGCCTTGTGAGTGCATTGCCCCAGCGCTCTCTGCTCCAGGGAGAAGCTACCTTGGGTGCAGGAAGGGAACACCGGAATCCCACACAAGGGCTGTGCAGCTCCGAAGTTCTCTGTGACTCTTGCAAATGTTTAAGTGAATATTAGAGTTAGGCTCAGGCTATCCCCAGCCTCTAATGCTTTCCAGAGGTCTTCCCAGGGCATTTAGGACCTCCTAGTCCCTGAATGAGGAGATGATACCGGAGCAGTGAAGGTCCAAGATTTCCTTTGCCAGAATATCAGAAACATCAGAAATGGGCTTGCATTGGCTGTCTCTCCGTGCCTGTTCCCCTCTCATCCGTGGCATCAGCAACTGGCCCGTTTTCCCTCAATTTTGAGGACTCCAGCGCAGACGAGGCTATTTCAGTGCTCCAGCCCACTTTCTGATAGCAGCCTTCCCATCAAAGCTTGGAAACAGCCTCTCACTCCTACACGCTGGGCTTCCTCCTAAAGAACCGCAAATATGTTTATTGGAAGTTTATGTCAATTTTAGTGTGTTGTCTTCGAGCCTCCCTAAAGCTGGAGGAGAAATATGAGGAGGGGTTTTTACAAACTGGAAATATTTGCTGCGTGACTTTTTTTGTGATGTCCTAAATCCCCCAGCTGCTTTGCTGTTTGTAAAAGATAAAAAAAAAATGGAGAGCACTTGGGAAGGTAAAGTGCTGCTGAAGCATGAGGAGGCAGCGGCGATATAAAAATGAGAGGTCTTTTATATTGGGAGGCTCAATGGCTTTAGTCTGGAAATCCTGTTTTCTCATCTCCAAAGTGCTCAGGTGCCTAAATTGTGCATTTTTTGTTTTTTAAAAAAAGAACAAATAAAATAATGGGATCAAGGTGCTTAACTGCTTGCTTATTTAGGACCTTCATATCTTTTAGAGAAATCCAGATGAAGCCCAGAATATTCTGCTTTTTTCTTGAATGTCCTTAAGGAAATAATGTGGCAAACTTCTATATACTGGATTTTAGAAACTAATGCCAAAAAGCAAGAAAAGGCAAACATTTATTTTGTTGTGTTTTTACAAAGTTCTATCTCTTCACCCTTTCCTCTGTTTTGAAAATCTGAATGCTCAGCATCCTCCAGCACCTGAATTGCATAATAGAAACAACCTGGATACTTAGCAGCAGAAAATTAACATAAAATGGGAACTAAATAAATCCTAGCTTTTTAAATCAAATAACTTTGGATAGGTTTTGCGCTCTTTATTCTTTGCCATGCGTTGCTATTCAGAGAAAAAAAAGTCCCTGCGGTTTCTCTGCGGTTAAACAGAATTTCCCACACTTGCAATTTGACTTCATTTTTATATGGGAAATTAGATAGGTTGACTTTGATGGGAATACTTGCTCAGAAATAGGCTACTTTGGGTGGTTTTTTTTTCTTTTTTTTTTTTTTAATTTTCTTCTCCAAGATACATTTAGCTATAACCAATGTGCTACAAATACAACTGAATAGTTTTGTAATTTGCCTCTGAGACTAATCTGTGGCCATCTCTTTAATGGAAATGTAAATTATATTCACTCTATAATGAGACTACAGTAGACTGAACAATTGTGTTAATGACTCTTATCAAGTGATTAACTAGCAAGACAGGCTGTAGAAGATGAGATTACTTCACCTGTGAGCTTGCCATGGGAGCATCTTTATTCCTTGTCTCATTAGCACGGTGTCATTTCCTAGCGGTCCCCAGCAGCACTGCAAAGGCTGGAGGAATTTCTGCTGTGATCCCTGACTTCTTAAATTGCGCTGCAGCCGTTTTGGGTTGTGTTGGGTGAACTGCAAAGGCATCAACAACCCCTTTGGGAAGGAGCATTAGAAAACTCTTTGCAAGGTGCTCTTTACACCTACGGAGCCTCAAGCCAGCAGTGGCCACCACCTTGTCCCTGTCCCGACGGGTTTTTTCTCCAGATCACAGAGCCTAACCTCTTGAAGGGGGTTAACTCTCAGTTTCTGCACCTCTCTGTACATTCCTGGCTGATGCTGTAGCGGTCGTCATGGCTAAGCGGTTGCTGGATAGGAAGCATAAAACATTTTCCATTTGTATTATAAAATATTATACCGTTTGCACAAGAGGTGCTGGGAATGAAAGGAAGGTGGCGTGGGGATGGAGATTGACATGACTTGTGCTTACGCTCGCCAGCAAGCGCGGCTCAGCTGACACATTAATAAGTGGCCTGCTGGTTTCTTAGGGCGTTTGCATAGTTAGAAGCATCAGGATGAGAGAGTGGTTTCATTATTATCAGCGTGGAAAAGCTATTTCTCACGTTGAGGACAAACACGAGAGTGTTTGGTGGAAATTACAATACACATAAAGATTAAGACCCCAATCAAAACTGCTCGGCCTGCGGTTCATCATAGCAGAGGAAATATCATTTATGTGAGTGCACATGTTGTTCATAGAGCCTAAATTACGTAGATGCGGCTGCTCTTCTCCGGGCTCCTTGAGCAGAGGTTTCCTGTGGCCGATGGGTGACTGTGGGTGCCTTTGGACGTTTTGCGAGACAGAGACTTGCTCCCTGGAAGCATCGCCTTGGGTTACGAGGCACCGACCCGCTGCTTGGCCTCGCTGGGAGCCTAACAAATGAGAGAAGATCCTTTCTGTAATAGCTACCTGTTTCCAGCAGCAACCTTCTGATTCCTGAGCTACTTCAACAGTCTTCTCTTTTGTGAAGATGAGCAGAGCCGCGTACTGAAAAGCCAAAAATTGGATTAATATCTTTCTTTTCAGTTTTGAAACAGCTGGCTGTTGTTGTCATTAGAAATAATAGGCTCAAGAGTTATAAAAAGAGCTGTCTATTATTTTTTTCCAAGGGGGAAAAAAGATTTTTCTGAGAATTGAGAAGCTGGATCTGTCATGTGCAAAACCTCTGCAGCCTTCAGCTGGAGTGTTAAGTTCAGATAGAGGGATGTCTGAACCTGTCCAGAGATCTGGACTCTTGGTGGCATTCAGGACTGATATATTCCTTTTCCATAAAAAAAGTCTCCCATTAACTAGCTAATCTGTTCTTCCCTAGGGTTTTTCTGAGAAAAGGCTATAGACAGCTCTAGGTTTGCCATTTACTCCTACTTCCTGAGGACTGGAGCACCCTCCCACATGAACAAATATCATTTTGGAAGACCTCATTTACTCCGAAACATGATTTTATTGGAATTTGATGCCTTCTCTGCAGTTTGTTGACCAAAGCCCAGCAGCTCCTCGCCTGTTCCCTCAGCGATGCCCCTTTGGCTCCTCCAGCACCATAGGTGCATGGCCGGCATGGTGGGGCCACCTTCTCCGGACCCGGTGCTTAGCAGGAGCTCTGCAGCAGGGTTGTGGTGGGATTTGGCAAAGAATGTCCAAACTGTTGGTTTTCACTCCAAATGGAAGCTCCTTTCGAAAAAATAGTATTTTCTAAAGCACGTCAGTGGAGCTGATGGCCTCGGGGCTCTTGGTCCTGCCCACTGCCCTCCTGTGTCCCCTCGGCTTTGCCTCCGCAGCTCCCAGTGAGAAGCAATGCAGCCTTTGAAAGCGGAATCTTTGTTTTTTTGCTTGAACCATGGCCAATTGAATGCTTTCTTTGCTAGGTCTCCGGCCACTCCAGGCTCCTTCCTCAGCACAGAGCTTGGCCAGAGCTTTCAGAAGCGCTTGGGTTGCAGAAAAGCCCAGAAGTCAAGAGGCTTCGCGCTCTCAATGTGGTTCCCTTGGCAAAAACTAAAAGCTAAAGTATTTTGAGGTGGAAGAGGTGCTGCTAAAAGCCCTGACCGCAGTGACAGCATCAGAGAGAAGAGGCTTCTCAGAAGGAATCTGCCTTGGCTTTTTAATGGCATTCATTACTGCACAGGGTTTGTCGGTAGCTGGAATAACTCTCCGTAGCCGTGGAGTGCTGGATTACACTTCCTGAGGGCAAAGTGGGAGGAAGGAAGCAAAACAATTTTTTGACATTGCAGGAAAGTGAAAAAGAGCTCAAGAGGTCACCCTGCGAGTGCTGCCATCCTGGGAGACATCACGGGCATCGCTGCGTCTCCCCTCCTAAGGACTTGAAGTGTTGGCTGTCCTTGGCATCATTATGGAACAAAAGGATCTGAGGCTGCCTTGGTTCAAGTGCACGAAAGCCCAAATTTTCCATGATGTGTTTTGTGTCCTGGGATGGTACTTAGTCTGTTTCGTATCAAGACCTAGTTTGACTAAATGATGACAGAGGAAAAAGGAACATCACGATTTACAAGAGAAACAATTATATAAGATGTGTTTATAATAAAACAGGTAGAAATGGGCACATGTGGAGGAAATGAAAATCTGATCCCTATCTTAAATGAGGAAAGTGTCCAGTGAAATATGAGGCAATCGTCTCCCATGGGAATTTTACACAGCAAGAAGGGAAGTGATGAGCAGTGGTGCAGCAGAGCCCTAACCTGGCTGCTCTTGTAGAGCCTTCCTGCCCCAGCCTCACTAGATCTTCAGTTTTACATACAACCACGTATTGGTTTCCAGTTTGGGAAGGCCACGTCCTCTGGGAACTGCAGGTCTCAATGTGAAAGCAAACTGAATTGGCATGCGGATTTCCAGCCCCTAGGAAACAAGTCCCATAAGCTGGAAGGATTTCTTGATGCCTATTGCAAGGCATGCCCCAGCACTGTATATTTGGGGACATACTATATATACATTATTTGCAAGGGATGGACTAAAACTGGTGATACACCCAACTGTGAAAGAGTCTACATTTCAGTAAGAAAAACAAGCACAAAAGTGGGCTAGTAAGAAGCCTCAGAAGACTCATCAATCAAGCCACATTTTGCACAGGACCTAAGGGAACTGTTGGGAAATGAGACCGTATCCTGTAAAGATATTAGCTTGCAAATGTACAGGAAAAAAATGTTTTCGAAAAAACTTGCTGCAGTTGGTCTGTGCTGGAGAAATGGGGAAAGCAAAGTGGTTCTTCTTATCTCAGAAAAAAATAAAAACAACAACAACAACAAAAATATATAACATAAATATGTAGTAGCAATTGCTGCTCTACGACCATAACTTTGATTCTTAATAAACTAAGAAAATGCATATACGGGGTGAAGCATCTCTTAGTATGCAGAATAACGGAAACACAAGCGATAAACCGCGGGAGTTAATTGCCTAATGGCTGCCATTCCCCTAAGTGCTCCATTTATCAGCCAGATCTTTGGAAACCTTGCGCATCGCACCAGGCATTTACACTAAGCAGCCTCGTGCTCAGCCCTGTGGTGCTCTAATTAGCAGCAATCTCATTCCGGCTTGCAGCGTTTCAGTCCTGCCTGCCCTTGCTTTCCTGCTCTTGGTTTTGTTTTCTGTGCAACGTGTGGCCCCAGCAGCGCAGAGTGCCCAAAAAAGGCTCAAAAAAGAAATACGGGCAGGATGGGACGGGAGAATCTGAACTGGTGTTCACTGTTCATTAGTGGTTAATTAACTAATCAAGGTCAGCATCCCATTGCACAAATGAAAAGCAAGGGCAAATCCCTTCCTTGACTGTGTGATGGTCCAGCGGCACAAGAAGGACCATCGTCCCATGCCACCTCCAACCCCTTAGCTCCCTTCCTGGGCTTGTTTGGAAATCTGGATGCAAAACTCGGTTAAGTCAGTTCAAGCAACTCTATTGATGGTCCAATTTTGTTTTTTTCTTGAAGTCGGCTGGTAAATCATTGTGACAGCTATAGATCACAGAGCCCCTGTAGCTATGCTAATCTTGCGTTGTTAATGTGCTTTTCTTCAACATTTGTAGCTCAAACATTTCAAAAAATGAAACCGCCTCTGTATTTAGAAATTGTGTTAAAGACTAGGAAAAGAAAACAAAAAACACTAATCTCCCCAAAAGAGAACTTGATTCCTTAGCACCCCCTTCCCTTTCAACCAGGGTCTCATCTAGATGGCCCAGGCGAGGGAAACAGGACCTGGCAACAGGCGTTGCCGCTGCTGGCAGCCCAGTGTGTGCGTAGGATCCTGCTCTGCTCATCCTCTTTCAGCCCATTAAGGGGCTTCATTAACCCACTGCATGACAGACCTTGGCAGACCGAAACAGCAACTCTGCATCATCTAATTCGGTCTTTTCTGGGAAAAGTGGGCAAAACACATTTCTGGATTGTTTTTTCCCCTTGCACAGCTGTTCTTCTGAGTTATTGCCCTTTTTGCAATAGCGTCTGGAGTTTGCGCTAGGAGGGAGAAATCACGGTCAAGCCGGCGAGCAGCGGAAGAGCTAAGGCTGGTGCTGGCGGCGCAGCACGGCTGACCCAGACGTGCTTTAAAGCTTCATGCGCGAAGCACCCACTGCTGCGATGCTCTTTCCTAATAGTGCCAAACTCCTAAAGGGCCCGGCGTGATAGAGCAGCCCCAGCTCCTACAGGGTCAAGAGGAAGTTTGGGCGGTTATTTTTACTTATTCTTTTGAACCCAAGTACAGCTGCTCTCCTGCAAGGACCAGGACAGAGAGGCAGCATCTTTTCCTGACTGCAGGACCGATGCTTTGACCGTATCCACACTTGCTTTCCACAAAGAGAAGGGGAGCAGGCACTGGTTCTTGGGCAGGAATGCTGAAATGAGAGCATGTATTTCCAAAAACAGCTTCAAAAATCAATTTTTTATATGCAGCCTCTGCCTTGACTTCTCTACGTGCGTATAAACACACAGGCAGAAATGGCTTTACTAACCTCAGAGGGTATTTTGGGGCATAACAGCAGTCAAGGATCACTCTTTAGGTAAATATTTATTTAGGTGGGGTTTAATATCTGCAAATTATTTTTCATCCTGTAGAATTTACACTAATAATGGCATTTTGAAACGTATTTCTGCCAGCAGAGTTTAGAGACTAACGCTTTTCAGTGGTGGGAATATTTATTTCCCAAAGGCCTCTGTGGCCTAGAAAGATCCAGGAAATTTCCTTCCTAACTGCCCTCACTCGGGAGTGGCCTCACTCAGCTTTCCAAGGAGCAGGAAGCCTCACTGAGCCCCTGGGAAACCCTGGTTCCTCGGAGAACATTAGGATGGCGTTGGGCAGGGGCTTAGGTTGGATCTTGCAGGGAGGGTTTCCCCTGCTGAGGCTCTATGGGCTTGAGCCCTCTTGGTCTTTTCTGCACTATAAGGTCACGATGTTTCCCAGTAATAGCCCAGTCGTTGCAAAAGCCTGGTTTCCTAAAAATACAGATCTACAGGCTGAGAAATGATGAATACATGAACAGAAGGTCCAAGTTAAAGCCCCTTTGGTTTGCTCGTCTTGAAACTGATCTTGCATTCAGGCTTTCATTGCTCTTTTTTGACTTAAGCATCTCTATCCAAATCCATAGACATGCAGTTACTCTTAACAGCTATATTCCACTGACGTAGGAAAATGAAAACTGCAGTAAATTTTACAATATGTTTACATTATAACCAGGTTTATAGCGGCGTTGTAACTCATGGTATATTCCAGCAGAAGCATGGATCGCTTCCAATTTAATTTTCCGAAGGTGGAGTTTGCAGCTGGGTCACTCCTGGCGTAATCTGTGAGACACATCTCCAAGGCTGCGACTTGGAAGAGCGGCCGCGCCGCTGGCTCCGCAGCCCATCAGTTACCGCGCGCGGGCTCCGAGGGCAAAACGTCAGCAGCGCTTTCTGTGGACGCAGCAGCAGAGCTGGCTTCATAAATTTTGCTGCAAGGAGCAATAATCAATACTTCATGTTTAATGACGCAAAACCGAAATTAGTATGGATTTTATGTCGTCTTCTCTTCCCAATTATGCAAACATTACTAGCCCCTTTTGTCGTTGCCTTAAATTACAGCTTTTATAAAGAATGTCTGGCGATGTTTAATTGAAAGATTGAGTAGTCAAAAATGTCACAACCAATTTTACTTTTTACTTTTTTGTTGTTGTTGTTCAGTCTTCACCCTTGGGTTAATAGAAAATGATGTCAAACACAAAATATGATTTATGTAAGTCATGCAGGTTTTGTCACCCAGAGCTATATATAAAGTCAATTGCAAATTGTTTTCACATTCTGAATTACCTTTCCTAGCTCTGGGATATGCTAAAAAAAAAGACCAGTGAAATAATACAGGAAAATAAAAGGTTTTCTTCTGAGCTGAACTGCACTTTAGAGAAAACAATTTGGGAGGTTTTTCTGGCCTTTACGTTTTCGTTATTATTTTTTTAATATTCAAGAAGGGCATATTCCTCAGAATGGGCCAAAAGGGAGGGCAAAAAGAAAGAGTTTCATGACCAGGTTGTTTGGTTATTTCCAGCTGTTGGTTAGTGGGGAGCAGCAATGAATCCTTCTGGCTCATCCAAGGCACTTGATCATCTTGTGTTTGTCAAGGAAATGGGGCAACGGTGAGAGACCCAGAAGGCCAAAGACGGGGCAAAAACAGGGGGAAAATCTGACTTCTCATCTTGACAAATCTAGTTAATGCATAAAACATATTTTGCAAGCACAGCCCGTCCGAGGCTGTGAGGAAATGAAAGTTGCATTAGAAGTAAATCAGCTCCCAAGCATGAGCTTGGTTCATGCTGAACAGTGTTGAGCCTCGTGTGAGATTAAAAAGCGCCATGTAAAATTCCTCTGCGTCAGCTGTATTTGAAAAAGCGGAAGCTGGTGGATCTGTTTTGCTAGTAAATAAGGCAATAATTTTGTTGGAAACCAAAATGTTTGAGAGCGCCACGTTTCAGGAGATACCGATGTAGTGGCTTGGGTTTCCCGGTGGGCTCGTGTCTTACTCCAAGGTCTGATTCATCCTGGCATTACTAGTCCGTCTCCTCAAAACTACCTGAGCCATGGACACATTTCAACATCAGAAAATAAACTAATACAAATCACAATCAGCTTTAAAGATTTGGGGTTTTCACCTGGTTTGTTTTCAGTTGAATTTCCTCACTGATTGCTGATAATATTTTTTGATTTTAGGCCAATAATTGGTCTTTCCCCACTCCCACTCCTTCTGCACGACAAAACTTGTGCAGAAATGATTTTGCTTTTTAAGCCAAATCTGAGTGCTGAAACTCATGGGATGGTTTCTCTTGGGCCTTTCCTGAGGAGGTTAAGGACCCAGTTGTGCGTGTGCGGTTAAACTCCTTCCATCTCGTCTGCAGAGAGCAGCATCGGATGCAAACGGGCGGGTGAAGACATCGAGCTCTACATCTCCACCAGTGACTCTCTTAATTATGAGGCTGAATACTGTTTGACTGCAGAACAGAGGGGAATGGCTGGAAGTATGAACTGCTGCTAGCTTGCCTCTTATCAACACCATCTATCAAATCAAAGCAGCCACACATCTAATAAAAGAGAAAAAATACTTCCTTCTTTTGCTCTTTCACTCTGCCCATCTTTTTTTGTCAGTCTGGTATTTCTTTTCATAGCAATGTACTGGACATACTGATAAATATAGTGGCCTCTTTGTAGTTATTTTGGATGTCTAGATTGGAAACGGGAGGGATTAATGGGTATCTCACAGCAGTGCAGGCTTCCGGGCGAGTCTCTGGTGCCAAACTTGAGTTGCTGCCATCTCACTGAAATGTTGTTTCTCCTTGCAGGAAGAGCTCAGACGGCTTCAGAACACCTTGGAACAGGTCAATGATGGCAAATCTTTACTTCAAAGGTAAATCTGGGGATTCACCCGTGAAATAGCATTTATACGGCCACAATTGGTTGTGTCTCTAGTGCGAGTAGCCCAGAGAGGGTGAAGGTGGTATCTGTCCTGCACGCGTTGCAGCTGGAGGCTGAACTGGCAGATGGGAGGACCATGCGGCACTTCTGCACAGTCAGGAGAAAAGATACAAAACATGATCCAGCAGCAGTGGCCACTTCAATAGTCCATTTGGTGGTTTTTCATTGGTCACCTCTGCTCTTTAAGGGACCCTCTTCCAGTTGTAGACTGTTTTTTGCTTGGTAACATACTGCAAGACTTTGCATCTCTCCCATAAACGATTCTTCTTTTTAGTTACAGGAGGATAATTTCTGAAAACTACTGCTGATTGAATGATGTAATTAAGTGTCCAGTAAAGTCTCAAAATAACTCCACAGGTTGGGGTCTCATCTTACACAATTTTCATGCGAAGATCTGTCATTCATGTTGCTAGTCCCATCCAAAGCAGCGTCCCAAAACACTGGATTGTTTTTTTATCTTCTAGCATTTTAAAATTGCTTCCTCCAAATGATCCATTCACAGCACCAATTCCCTGGTCATCCTTTATTACAAGGAATTCTTTTCTTCATGTTCCTGTATGGCTTTTGCTGATGTAATTCATTTGCTACTGGCACTACCATCGTTACTTTCCATTTTTACACTCTGGCTTTTCAAATCTAGCCTCAGGGGTGAAAGTTAATTTAGCAAGAATCTCTCTTCTATTTGCCAGTGTTGTTTTTTTTCTTTAATTTATTTGCAGCAGCTTCTTTGCTAGGTGTGCCTGTCTCTGGGGCGCTGGCATCGGGGAGGGTTAGTGCTGAGATTGCACAGAGCTCCAAGCCTGGAAATTGGATTCGAACTCTTACGCTTTGCTAGCAGCCAAACAGGGACCCAGGTGCCACCCTCCAAAGACAGCAACACCTTTAAGTAAGCAGCTCATGTACGGTCTTCTCAAAAGTCCTGAATTAATTCACAGCGATTGCAAAAATGTCATGCTGAGACGCATTGAAAGCGTCTTCTTTTCTCTTCCTTAGCCATCAGCTTGCCATGGATGAGGAAAATAACATTGAAAAATACCCTATCAGCTTACAGCCTTTGGAAACAAAAGTGAAAATGTGAGTAGCAAAGACTTGTGTTTCGGGACTGAGTGCAGCTGGGGTTGCTGGGATTTCTCTGAACATCTGGGATTTCTGTGGGACTTTAAGTATAAAAAAACCTTAATTTAGCAAGGTAGTTAAGCTCCCATCTACCTTTAAGCATGTGAATATTCTCTTTGAATTGAGTTTCGGATGCTAAACTTAAATGTTAGGCTAATAGTGCAACTTCCGCTGTAAAACCAGAGAATATTTGAGAACTTGCCAGACTTTTCAGCTCTTTATCAGATATGACGCGTTCAGGCAGGGCGCTGTGAATACAGCGCACGTAGCTGCAGTGCCAGGGAGGGAGAAATAAGCAGCTCTTCTTCTCCTGGAAATAAACTGCCCCAGCTTCCCAAACAGGGCATTGCAGCCTTGGCCATGTAGTTTCTGCTCAAAATTTAAAGTTTATTCACGTGTTTGTCCAAGTAAAGAATCCCACTTTCGTAACGACTCAGATGCAGAACCCTCATCACGGAGCTTTTCTGTGACAAACTTACACCAACAAGTGTGGCTGCCCTTACACTGAAACCCCATACTCCCTACAGGATTTCACCCATTTACAGCCAAAATCCTGTGATGTGTGGGGAAGGACGTAGCTTTGCATGGAGAATTTTATTCATTGCTGAGTTTCATATCAAATTTCATTTTCAGTGGAAAAGCTACAGCTAACTTGTTATAAAGGATGTTAAAATATTAATGCTGCATTAAAATATTAAACGGACATGAAGTTTCAAATTAAAATCCAGCCAGTGCCTTTTAGTCATGCCAATATATGTCAGATGAAAGAATAAATTTTCAGGGAGTTTTCTAGGAGGTAGCTATGCCTCAAACTCAGTGTTGTCTCATGCTTTAAAATGGAAAGTACATGCAAATATAAATATGTAAATACTCCATGTAAATATTATGCAGTAAAGCATGAAACTGAAATAATTCTTTGAGTATAAATAATGCTTTGAGTATAAATGCTTTGAGTATGAAGATGTGATTTTTTTTAAATCAAAATGTGTTTACTGAAAGCTCTTTCACTGGCATGCACATTCAGGAGCCTTAGCAGACGTTCGTGTCTCTTTTAAAGCTGTTATAGGGCCTTGGCCCGCCTGATCACTGCTCTAGCACCCCTGTCCTGGGGATACCCTAGCAGGGGCTGTGTAGTTTCTGATCTTGCATTTTCCAAAAAAAAAACAAACAAAAATATGTATTTGACTTCCCTGGGCCTTAAGATGTCCCAGATGCCCTGTGACTGGGGAACCTGCCTGAAAAATCCCCTCCTTAGAGGTGCCTCCTGGCACCCGCAGCCCCCGCACCGGGATGGCTGGCGGGAAGCGACCACATCCCAGGGTGAACCTCGGCCCTCCTGCTGATGAAACTGAAAGACACAATTTTCGTGTGCCTGGAGGAAGACAAAATCCAACACCTTTTCAGCCTGGTTGGAGGCTAAAATATTTTCCTGACTTGTGGAGAAAGTAATGAAACAGCACATCTGTGTTCAGCCTACAGCGGACACTGAAAACAAGACCACGGCCTCCAGTGAGGTCCCTTCAACTGCTCTGCCTCTCCTGCAGATGGCAGATCTGCAAACCTGCAGTGGAAGTGAGAAACTGCACTCAGGAGCCTTTGCCTTATGCTGACCATGGTCATACATGGTGATACAACCAACAACCATTGACTCTTTTCCATATCTTCATTCCCTTGCAATGGTGTCCAGGACACAGCGAAGAGCTGCTGTGCTCCCTGTCCTCGTTGTGGCCTCCCAGACCCAGCTGAGCGTTGACTCCCAGGGTGGTCCTGCCCCTGGGAGCCCAAGTTAGGATGAAGTTCAGCTGTGAGAGCCTCTGCACCTGGAGGAGCTGCTGGGCACATCAAGCCCCTCAACACCACACACATGTGTCAGGTGGAGACCTCCTGGTGTCCATCAGCTTCCTCCTCACTACAAAACTGCCTGGGAGAGGGGCAGCAGAGGCTTTGAATCCTCTAGCTCTTGTAGGTGAGACTGCAGCCAGTTGAAGAGGATGTCTAAGGGATGGATATTTCCTGACACCTCGGGAAGAGCAACTTTCCTGCCCAACAGAGCATTGGTAAGCACTTTCTTGCCCTCACTCAAGTGCTACGAGCACCATGCAGGGCAGCCTGGCATCTCATGTGTCAGGTACCTACCAAACCTATTGCCCCTATTCTCTGCAGCCAGAATTGCTGCCTTCATTCTCTTAAGCCTCATGTGCTGCACGTTCTTCCTCTCAGGTCCTTTGGTGCCTGTGTTCCTGCCCTCCCGAGGAGGAGGCTGTGAGCAGGGACCCACACATGCCACCTGCTCCGGCTCCTATAGCACGAGAGGGCCCTCCAGGCTTTGCTTGCCAGGCAAAGCTCATCCATCAGACAGCCAGACCGGAGGAGGTTTAAGAGGCAGAAACGAGTCATGTGGGTGACATGGGTCTGTGCGGGCCAGGAGAAGAGCAGGAGATGGGATAGTGCAAAGGGACTAGTCCTGGGCACTTGAGATGATGTAGTGTATGGCTGTTAAAAGCAATCCTCATGCTGTCCCCAAATTAGAGGGCAAGGAAAGGTCAAGGGGCTCTATTTGATTAACAGCCACACTGAAGGTTTTACTGATTTAATAGCCAAGTGAATAAAATCTCAGTTACTTAAAAACCCTTGAAGGAGCTCTGTATAGCTTGTTACACCGCAGTGATACAGATAACCGAGGCCTGTGACGGTATTTTCCTCTGCTTTCCTGCCGATCACCCTATGTGAACACCCACATACTTTGCCACTGCTACTGTAAACGCTGCTTTAATAACTGAGATTTCTCACTGGTTTCCCCGCCGACAGGCGATATTGCAGTGCCACCTGGTGAAGGCGCCGGGGCTGGCGGGCCACCAGCGTCCCAGCCTGCCCTCCAAGGGACACCCCGCCTCTCTGCCCCTTGCAGACCCAAACCCGTCGGTCACTTGCTTGTGAATATTCACCCGCAGCACAAAAAGCTGAGCTTTTCTTAAGCCGAGATGTTAACAGGGTTTTTTTTTTTTTTTTTGAAATGTGAATTTCCTTACAGAATCTTACATGAGAGTTTAGAGAGCTGATCAAAGTTTAGAGTTTGAAACTAGAGCTCCTTGCCTGATTCCTGCGCACTGATTTAGAGGAGTTTTTAAGTCCCTTGTTATAGCAGTACAGAAATGATTTGAAGGATGCTGATCTAGCTCTGAAGCTGCAGTTATATCTACATTATAATCTGGAATCTGCATAATTAAAAATTTTGATTTCTTTTAAACAGATAATTGCATTCTACTTTTTCTGCAATATGTAAGAGAACTGTTGAGTTAAATATAGTCTAGAATATAGATTACTCCTGTAAAGTGGGAAATTTAGATTAAAGAATTGCTTCTACTTAACAAATATCTCAAGATTTTCTATCAGTGGATGAGACTTACAGGGGGTAGTTATGTGTGAACACTCTCCAAATAAAACAAATAATACACTTAGAACATGCAACCAAGGGTGAGTCCTTAAGTGTAGAATATATATTTGAAACCCCTTTCTGCTCGGGCCTCCGCTGACCTCTGTGCTCTGGTTTCGGCCGCAGCATCCAGCGGGCATGGCGCGACTACCTGCAGCGGCAGGACGTGCCGCAGCCCGGCGCGCCGCGGAAGCGCAGCCCCTCGCCGCCCTCCCTCGCGTCCGGCAGGCTCAGCAGCTCCGTCAGCATGAACACCTGCTCCGACAGCAGCTCGCCGGTGAGTACGGCCCTGGCGCCGGTTCTCCTGTCCCCACGGGCGGCCGCGCGCCTTCCCCGGACTACCGCGCGGATGAGCCCTTTGGTGAAAGTCATGTTGGCTGAGAGAGGCGCTTAGGGCAACTGTAGCATCTCAGATATGTGTGGCAGCAACGTCCCTCTTAGAGCTACAGTCGGAGGTGCAGATGTGTGTTCAGCTGGGCTTAGTGAGACAGTTCCTAGCCAGGTTGGGCGATGGACATAGCTGGTAATAGACACATGCTGCATGGGACAAGGTGATGCCGAATGGTGGCTTGTTCCCTGGTGGAAGGGACGCGTCTTCAGAGAAGCAGGTCTTTGGTGTTTTGGGTTTGCTCTCTCAGCATCAGGTGACAAATGGTGGGGTCGGTCTCATGAACAAATGCAATTTCAAAGTTCTTTTTTCTGTAAGACCATTAAGACTGTGAGAATGTTGAGACTCACCAAGGCATTACAAATTAAGTTTGATCCTGGAAGGAATATTTAAGCCGCCTTGCAGGCTGGGGTGACTAGTGGCAGGACACCATACTTCTCTTTTTTAAAATGACTGTAAATGTGAATTTCAAATATAGAGCTCACTTTTGAAAACACTATGTGGCTTTGTGATTGTCTGCGGGGTGAGATTTTGGGGTCAAAAAAAAACCAATAGATAGAGAGTCTATAAATACTGTTTCTGTCTGTGACAGAATCCACCAGTTTCTGAGGAAACTGTAGACCAGAGTGCACAAAATATACTTATATATGCAAACTATCTATCTATATTTAAATAGTCTGGGTTGTTGAACTTGCCATGCAGTGTGTTAGATCGCTCAGATAATGGCAGAAAGGATCCCGATGTTCAGCTGGAGCATGTCGGATGCCTGTGAGCAAGTTGGCTGAGTCCTTGCTATGAGTGTGTATCAGTCACTTCTCCAAAGCATTGCCCTCAGGCACGCAGGAAAGAAATTGGTGGGTTCATCTTTCACTAAGGAACTCTAGAAATCTGTTCTAACGAGGTTCTTAAAGGTGGAAACAATGCTATTTATTGCAAGCTTGCAAAAGTCTCCCAGAACCATCATTTTCTTGTGCTAAGAACTCAGAGCTTGGACTTAGGAGGATGATTTGACTCTCTTTTCCCCACCAAATTGTATTATCTAGGTAAAAATGAATTTAAGTGAATTGTTTCCAGCAGCTATTATTTTTTTGTAGCACTGTCATTTGGTAGACTACATTAGACTTGGCAGCCTTTAATAAAATATTACTGCAAAAGTGCACTGCTTTATTTTTGGGTGACTTGTGCTCATAGCTGGAGGCTGGCGTTCTTGGGATGATAAACTATAGCAATATTGGTTTATAAGCTAATGCTTTATGCATTAAATGAGATAAGTTCCTCTAAGAGGAATGAATGCAGGTCTTGTTGTTATGCGCTGCTGGGACTTGTTGGAACATGGTTGATGGCTGAGAGTGGCCAGCTGGCTGCCTAGCCACAAGAGGTCCCTCGTACCCTGCACAGGACATGTCGTGCTGGAGGCAGCGCAGGACAAGGACAAAACCAAACGTGGACAGTCAACCTGAGGCCAAAACCAAACAGGGACAACCAACCTCCCACTGCTGAAGAGTGGACAGGAGAGTGACAGTAAAGATCACCTTAACTAAATAAACCAGTCTTGGTCCATATTCCAGAGCAAGAGCTCCAAGGAGTGGCACGAGCTCATTGTAATATTAGTCCTTTGGCATTAGTGGTGGTGCTGATACCCTAAGAAATATGCCTATGGCTAATCTGCCTGAAAATGTTAGACTGAGCAGTATGCAGTTTCTGACCGAAAACATACTGAAATTTGGGCTATTCAGAGCTTTTTCCAAACAGATTTTCATTTAATTTCCGAACAGATAGAAACAAGAGACTATGTCAAAATACATTAGTAATGAGCAGTGATGCAGATGGGGTAGGGAAATTCATGAGGTATTTTGAGGAACCAATGTCACAGCAGAGTTGCTAATTCAGCTGGAGTCTGAAGCTGGCTTTTGATTTCCTTTCTAGCCAAACCGCCTCATGCTCTGCTGGACCCTCAGTGGTACCTTATGCTCCTGGAGGCATAAAAGCAGCTGGCTACTTGAATAATGAAAGACAGAAAGGATTTCATGCCCATAAAATAAATGAGAGCCTGTGGGCTAAACCAGTGCAGATTAAAGTAGCAGGATGGATAGGAAAGCTGCATGCATCAAATATTTATATATACCAGTACCTGGGACCAACAGTTGTGAAGGTGTAGGATTTTTACACTTTTAACTGTGTCAGTAATATCTAAAACCAGGTTCAGTCAGGCTACTGGAGAGCAAGAGAGGTTGTTGGAGTCTGCAGGTCTGTAACTGGAGAGTGAAGATTGAAATCTGGACCTTTGTAGTTGAAGAGGTCTTGAGCTGGTGTCAGCTATTATTCCAAACCTCTTGAGGCATTTGCAAGGGAAAATTGGGAATTACTCAGACTGAGAAGTCCAAGATTTTAAAAGATTTTTTTTTTTCCTTTGGCATGCTTGACAAATAGGACAAAGTGCAAAAGGGAAGCAGAAACTGGAACTTATGGATCCCTTTTATGTATGTGGCTTCAAAGAGCTGTTGCTGAGCCCTGCTGGCTGTGGTTAACCATGCTGCGGTTCAGAGACAGCCTAACTGTGCAATTCTAAGATTCAGAAGCTTGATAAATCATTAATTATGATACCTTTGATTTGACGTGGTGGAATTTGTTTTGGATAACCAAACTGCCTTCATGACTGTAGAAAGTTGTTGCTTATGAATCAAAATCTTGATAAGAAGCTTGTGCTATAGAAAAGAAACTGCTAGACTGAGGAGGAAAAAATTACACCATGGAAAGATTTCTTTTTTTTTTTTTTTTTTGCTATACCTGTCAAATCTTGTGAATATTCATCATGTGAAATGGAGTCTTAATTTTTGTGGAAGAGGTCTTGTACATAGGACACTGAATCCATTGCAGGTTCTAGCAAAGAAAAAAAAAAAAAGAAACTTCCAAGTTTCATTTATATATCTTTATGCCCTTGAAGCTTGAGGACCTCTTCTCAATAGCATTTCATTATGATTGTCTGCATGTCCTTTTGTTGGCTGGCTCCGAAGTACCAGATGGTAGACAAGGCCAGAGTTAATTTTTTAGAATGCCAACGTCTTTTAGTCCTCCTTCTGGCACCAGAGCTAGTCAGAAAGGCAGTTAAGGAAAACAGATAATTTAATTCAAGTTACTTGTGATCAATCATTACCTTTAGGTAGTTGGAAATCAGTTGCTTTGTCGCTGAACTTTTAGAGTAAATAAATTTATAAATGGAATAGCTCAAGGAACAAACAGATCAGTGAACTTTTTCTGGGCTTCAGTGACTGAAATAGCAAAAAGGATTAATACTGTTCTGGAAGATTACTGAGAAATGTATGTCTCTTGTGAAGTTTTCTGGGTTTTTTAGGCATACTTGAATGCCCAGCAGAATACACTCCATTTCATCTGAAGACTACTCAGTGAAAACATTATTTGAGTCCAACTTACACCTTATACCTTTAAGAATTTACATGCATCTTTTTGTCACAGAGACATAGCACTGAGACATAACACAAGGCACCAGAAAAAGCACGATGAAAAGCAATAAAAATACCCTGCTGCTTAAAAGTAAAAAGGGGTGGTGGTGGTGGGAAGATTGTAGCTAGCATTCAGAAACTGGCAACTAGAAAAATCCAGGCTGATACCAACCTGTCAACACTGCTGCCTACAACTGGGCAGCAAATGGTGAACATGAATCTCAAAGGCAGAGAAGACTCTGATATTTTTTCCATCTTAGAAAGACTTTCCGCTTAAAGACAAGTAAATGTCTTCTGTCACTGTCTACAGCTGCCACTGCAACTCTTATAACTGTCATCAGGCTGTTGCAGCCCCTGATTTCGCTTGTTAGTATTTTGAAGGTAAACTGAGAGGATAAACATCTGCAAAATTTTAAGGTGAGATTTCAACTCATGCTTTAAACAAGTCATTTCTTGTTTAAAATGGAGGCCCAATTGTCTGCTCTGCACTACTCTTCTTACGTGTATTTAAAACCTTCTGATTTTTATTTGCGCCTTATACCCATTCATAGCGGTAAGATCCCACCTGATACTAGAACAGCTCCTCTTTTCAGCCAGCTCCCTTCTTTGTCAAAAACTGCTCTGGGCAGGGCAGTCCTGAAAGGACTCTCCCCATCCAAGTCCTAAAAGTGCATGTGAATATGTGCTCAGTGAGAGCACTGTTAGCTCCCTGTTGCCATAACACGTATTGACAGCCACCTTCTTAGAATCTTTCAGGTAGATCAGATTATCAGGTAATGAGTTGTGGTACGTGTGTGCAAACAGATAAATCACTCCTGACACTGGCGCTCTCAGTGCTTGTGCTATGATATACAATGTTCCCTTAGGCCTGCCTCCCAGTAGGAACCTGGTACAGGGGCACAACGACCTGAAGTTGAGCAATGAGATGAGAAAGACTTCTCTTGTTAGGCTGCTGCTTTGTAGTGCCATACAGAATGGACTTGCCAGCCAACTGTATGCAGTACAAGCACTCTCCTGTTTGGAAAGACTTGCTTTTGATCAATTATCAGGTTATTTTATTAGAAAGAAGAAGCACTTGTACAGTCTTCGGTTGCCCATTTTCACCATTTTTTACTCTGCTTTTAATAAAAGGTAAGGATCAGTTTGACAGTAGTATTCTGCCTGAGAAATATTTAAATTCTTATTATTGTATAAAAAAGTGGCAAAATATCTTGGGATGTGGCTGAGTTTCTGCGTTCTTTCCCCAGAAATACACAACTGAATGTGTAATTGAGCTTCCAGAGCTTAAAAATCTTCATGGAATATTTATTAAGGAAAAATGATGATGCCAGAAAAGTCTCACTGACATGGGGTGGTGCTTATGACCTGTTCCAGTAGTAACATCATTTTGCCTCTTCAAAGATTCAGTCTCAAAGACATAGTCTGGAAAGCCTGGTAATCCTCATCAGAGAAGCAAAAGCTGGTGTGAGACACACCTGCATACAGCGCCCTGACAGCATTGCTGCTCGGGCTCACATTTTAGCTTAAATCTAAAGCACCAACTTGGGAGTGAAATGGGGCCCCGGGGTCATTCAGCACCACGGACAGCGGTGCATGAAAACCTGGTGCCCTGCTAAGGGATGGTCTTGTTAGAAACCTGAACGCATGAAAAGCGACTGATTTTTGCGAATGTGACCCTATGGACAATTTTCTACCTTCCCTCCGTTGGTTGGTGTGGTAGGAGGTGAATTCCAACGTGTCCCCTTCCTCCCCTTGCCCCACCAAGAGTAGTTGCAAATACGACATTACAAAAAAACATTAAACGCGAGATTCTTAACTTTTCTCACAACAATATTATTGATGATAGAGTAATGTTAATGTAAGTGCATTACAGTGGCTGCTACGTGATGATCACTCTGATTTATAGGAACAAGAGTATAACAGGTGGACGAGAACAATGATACTGAAAAAAACACAGGCAAATGCATGGAGATTTTTTGTAAATATTAGTGTTCATAACCAAGTCTCTTAGACTGGATTTCATATCTTGCAGCTTGGGCTAGAATCATTATAAAAACATATTTCCACCTATCAAAAATTTACAGGTAATTCAGCAAGTTTTTGGTGGTGCAATCTTTTGCAAAGTAGAAAAATAAGAGATGTTTGATTTCTTTAGTTTTGTTTTTTTTTTTAATATAAGAAATAGTGTGTATATATAGCTCTACCAGCTTCCACCACTCTTCCTATACATACATTCTACATTATAAGTTAGAAATAGTAAAATTTTAATACGATTCTACTAGTAAGTGTTGTTACTTACTGTGTGCAGGATATTAAGTATTTTTCTTAAAACATATAATTTACAATGTGCGAGTACTTGGAATGTGTGGGAGGGTATCTCTCCAGAAAATCAACAGTTCAGAACATTTTCTTCATCACTTGCAAACTTCTATAGAAGGAACAAAGGAAAAAAACTCACCTCGCTGCTACGCTTCCTGCTAGCTGGAGAGTATTTAACTTCTCAATAGCATTTTTCCCCCCCCCCCTTTAGCTATTGCCAGGTAATTAACAGAAGCTATTTTTAAGCACTAAGTTTTGTTTGGATTAAATATTTTTCCTTTGTTTTAAGAGTGGTTGTCTATAGTGCTGTGAGACTGCAGTTTAGCACTCCACTGCCTGCAAGTTCAGAAATAGTTTGCTTTCTTTAAAAGAAAAAAAGGGCCATATCATATGTTTTCATGTTTATTTTACTCTACCAGAAGTTGTCACCCTTTTGACTTAGAAAGAAAAGTCTTGAGTGCTTTCTAGCTTCGTATATTTATAAATCTTGTCACCCCTCGCTGAAGCGATCTTGGCTTTGTGTACTGCAATGCAGTGCTATTTAGAAGTAAGAAAGAGGTCTAAGGTAAAAAGATCTCTCCACTTACAGCAGCTCTGAAACTCCCCTTGACTCAGCATAGCCAGAGTCTCCCCGGAGCTCATATCTGGGGGATGGCTTTGGGATTTTCGTACATTATTATCAAAGTTAAAAAAAAAAAAAAAAAATCCTCCTAAAATTTAACATAAGTGATTGACGAGATTCTTTCAGTGCTTGAATCTGTCCTTTTCCTTCTCACAGTGATGGAAAATGATATATTGTGTCTAGCAATTTAAAATAAGGCATTTTCAAGCAAAGCCTAACTTTGTTCTAATTGCTGCCTTCAAGATCTAGAAGGGAGGGTTGGGGTGGCCAGACCTCTGTCCTGACCCTTCTGGTGGAGTTTGACCCTCTTGTCAGCAGATTGTCTTGTTTTTCCCATGGATTTGGGGGATTGCATGTGATCATATGTGGCTCATTTCATTTTGGTGGCAAAAAAAAAAAAGTGTATTACATCATGAGAGGTTCATGTTTCCTATCTGAAAGGATTTTGTAGCAGACCACAGTTAATCACTGGTATAAAAAGGGGAAGTGATAGAAGGCAAACCCAGATGCTATCAGAAGTGCTTTCCTGCCCTGACCCCACGGCAGATAAGCACAAACCGCAGGGTAGGGCGGTGTTGAGCTCTGACTCTGTAAGTATCAGGTCCAACTGGGATCACAGTATCTTGCGGCTCTGGACTGCGTTGTCACTGAGTTACTGCTCCAACATTGGTCTCCTGCCCCAGCAGAATGACACGAAACGTGCAGCCGTCTGCAGCTCTTGTTAGACCGAATCGGCGGCTGCCAGCATGACCCGACCTTAGCTTCCCCTGGGCGCTCTGGAGCCTGATTCTAATGACTGACCGAGGACGCTGCGGGTAGGAGGCCATGCCAATAAAGTCTGGGCTTTGCAGTGTTTCTCCACACTGATAGACAGGACCAGCCTTTCCTCCTTAAACTTCCCCTCCTTTGCTCTCCTCCTCACCGCTGCCTTCTTGCCACAGCCCTGCAGGAGGACCCATCTTGCACTTGCCTTTTGGATCTGCCATCTCAATTTGGATATAGTGCGGTAGCTGCATGACTTAATGTTCCTGCAAGTTACATCTCCTGGTTAAAAGGACAGCCCTCATCTGGTGCTTTTGCTTTATTATTATATATTTACCCTGTAGAGTCATTTCTGCTGCATTCTTTGATTTCATTGGCTTCAGCATTACATACCAATTGAGCTCTTATGTCCTGCTTCAAACAAAAGGGAAATTGCCCCATCGTGCACTAAAAAATTGCACTGAGATAATTTGGGTTCCACACATGGGTAACCAAAATAGTTCCAGCTTTCCAGAGAGATTTTGTTCCTTGTCTGACACTGAGCACAGGATGGTTCTGGCAGATGGGATATGTCTTAGGAAAAGGGTGTTCAGCCACACCATAGAATTGGAATAGTATGCATGTTTTTGTAGTGAATCAGTAATACTTGGTCCCTTTGCATTACCCTCATTCAAATTGAGTATTGCTTCTCTCCTTGCTCTCTGTGGCTGATTTGCTACCAATAGTAAATATTAAGCTATAAACAAGAGTTGTTCCAACATGCACCAGTAGTCCTGTGTAGCTTTAAAGAGATGTGGGTTAAGGCAGTATATAGTACAAACTGGGACTGTAAAAAGAGCCTTTTCCGTTTGGCAGGGAGCAGCCAGTGTTAATGTGAGGGTGGTGGTTTGTTTAGGTGGAACTTGTGTGAGCTAATGCAATTTGTGGTAATCAGCAGAATAATCTCTGGTGCCACAACTAGATTCATGTCTTATGAATAATTGTGACTCAATATTGCAAAGAACCTCAGAAATATGAACTGTGGTAAATATAATATGCTTAATAGCTTTTTATATATTTGCAAATTGAAGTTTTCTTTAGCAAAATAGTGATCTCTGTGCCAGGTAATCTTGTAATTTTGTCCTGGGAGGTCAAACTAAGAATTTGAATTATTCCTATTTCTAATCACCTGGGAAGGACTAGTAGAGCCCTTGGGAAAATGAATCCAAAACTAAGAATTTTGTGAAATAAGTGCAAGTTTTATGTAATGAGTAGGTAGTAAGATGGAAGAGAAAGCCTGGCTGGGAAAAGACTGAACATTAAAATACTTCTCTCATGGAAAGCCAAGTTTGCCAAGTTGTCCTTCATCCCCAGTGCGATGTCTTTACAGCTGCACACATTTTTGCTTGGGAGATTATTAATATTTGACTCTCAAACTAGAACACTGTACACACCTGCAAGTCTGTGCATTGGTTAGTGCAATTCTAACGAGCACCCTTGTCTTTAGGGGGATACCCGTAAGTGGAACCGCAGCGTTAGTATGAGGAGCGTTGCCTGTTTTCTATAAGGCTAATTTCACAAATCTATGAACAGGAAAGAAGAGAAGGACTTGTCTCTGACAAATATTTACTATGTGATTTCTATATAATATAAAAATGTAAATCTTTGCATTTGCTCTTGAATAAGTGAGATGGGAGCATAATTAAAGATGGGGAAGACAAATCCAGCACTGGAATGAAAAGAAGTTAATTAGAAATCAGAATCCTCAAATATTTGTAAGGAGCATTAATGCTAGTGTGGGCTCTCAGATAACATTTAGAATTATGTGAATATGAAAACAAATGTTATTTCCAGTTCCTTTAATTTGCTTCAGATAATTTTAGATCTAAGTGTAAGCGGAGTGCAGGCGATGCTTCAGGCAGGCCTAATAAGACTTTTATCTTTTGAATGTGCATTTTATGTAGAAATAGTTCTTGCGGTGTGTTTGTGTGTGTATGTTTCTGTGTATATCATAACCTATGGTGAATCTGTATGTACCTTGCTGTTACAAGTAGTTTCCTATGGGTTTTTTAGTGCTGTGATATCAAAGGATCCTCTCAACACTTTTCCACTGGTGGCAGCAGAATGCCAATGGATTTCTTTTCCTTTATGCGTACATATTGAATGTTGACTATTGATGTGGTTAGTCAATTTGATACATTTCAGTTGACTAGCAGCAAAATCAATTGTGAAATTATCACAGTGGGTGACAAAAGTGCTACCGAGGTGTTTCTGCCCCTCCCTTTTGTAGGGATGTCAGGGGGGATGTGCTGCTTGGGATGGTTATAAAATTTTCTTTGTATCCACCCAGTGTGGAAACTCCATACCTGCCTTTGAAAGCCACACTCAGTGGGTCAAATAAAAAAAAAATAAAAAGCTTTCAATGGCCCGATAAGCATGCGGCATCGGCGAGAATTAGACCATCATAGAACGTTCTTGGAGCTTTAGCTCTGCAGCTAAAATATCATAACATATGGGCTGTAGATAGGCACCTTTGCAGAGGCAAATATTCTCATGGTGCAGGAAATGAGCATGTTTTTTAAATGGGAAGAGGGGGAAAACCCAGACCCGCTCAGAGGTTCTCTATGGTTTGTTCCAGCCCGAATGTGACGTGTGCGACATGTCCACTTAGCCCTGCCACCGCTTGGCTGCCCCTGCACTCCTTTTCTTGTCTTCTGAATTTTCCCAAGATGGGCCCTGTGACAGTATTTCTGCAGTGATCGGTACAGATTACACCGGAGAAGATCAGATTGCAGGATTGTCCTTCTTTGCAGCAACCACTGTTGCTGTTCAGTTTTTCCATCTCTTGGCTGCATGGGAAGAATGTGCAGTGGAGTCTTCAGCTCTTGGTTATTGGAGACTAGCAGATTTCCAAACCCAGATTTTTCCCTGAGGTGATTAACTCCATTCATTGGAATTAATTATGCTCTGTTGTTACCAAAAAAGGGGGAAAATGCAGGAAATATAGGAAACGGAAATATAGGAAACAGACAATACAGTCATGATCAGCAGGACCAGAAAGAATTAGATACACAAAAATATATGTAGCAAACTTATTGGTATGAGGGAGAAGCCACAGAAATAGCCAGAGCCAGAGATGTCGAATTATGTTAGTGGCTCTATGAACACTAAAATGTGGCAACATCACTTTAAAAGTGCCTGTTGCAGAAGAACATTGCATCTTGCCAGATGTTTTCCATTTATAGACTCACAAAGTGGACAAAATTTTTCTGCTCACAAAATGAGTTTCTAGATGAAATACACTAGAAGAACATCTTTCTTTTTTTGGATAAATACTGACAGTCTTAGCTACCTTTCCCACTCTCACACATTTAAGCAGCCAAATAACAGACATCCTCCTGTTCTTTAGGAGATTTCATCTGTATTTTAATAAATACATTTTTTTTGAGCCAGCTTGACTGTTTCTACCTGTGAAATAGCTTCTTAGGGTCAGCTGAAGTTCATTAGTAAAGACACATATGACATTTTAGAATGGAGACTGTGCTGAACAGTTCTGCCAGAGGAATATATTTAAGGGGGGGAAAAAAACCCACCTTAATTTCTTAGGCATTTTCTCTGCAAGTGGTGGATTATTTCACATTGAGGGGGGGAAAAAAAGGAAGCCATTACAGCTTTAGCAAAGAGGAAAAACCTGGAGCAGCAGAGAGGAACCTCGTTGTTGCTCCTTCATTTTTCGTGTCTACTCTGAACATCAGAGGACAGCCCAGGCCACAGGGCCACTGCTCTTACACGGAAGGATTTGGCCCCTCTACCTGCTGTCCAACAGGTTTTGGTGCTTCCAGTAGCACTACAGCAAATTGTTGTGTTAAATCTATAGCAAACAGTGCAGAATAAACAACATGTGGAACAAGAAGAAGATAAAGCTGGTGGGATCAGTTGTCTCTGCACAGCATAATTAAACCCAAACTGGCTTTGCACGAACGGCATTTAAGGAGCTCTCTAAATACTTTTGCAAAAGTCTTAATTTTGACATTAAGCTCATACATGAACTTTCCATACAGAAATTATCAAACCTTATATATTCAAGTCATAACTTGAATTTGTTAACTGCAAATTATTATTTGGTTGGTTGACCTCTTAGTATTATCTTAATTTTTTTCTTTGGTCAAATTCCAGGAACAAATTACATTATAAAAGCAGCTTGAACTCGACTGTCTGTCACATTTTCTATTAAATGTGATCATACATTATTTCTCTGTGCCACTGATGTGGGGGGAAAAAAATCATTTCAAAAATGAGTTCTTGCACAACTGGGTGCAAATAATAATAGTTCTCCAAGCAGATCCTTCCCTGAGGTAATATAATCTTTTACTTAGATTGAGTAAGGTACAGTTTTCTGACATATTTGGTCATTATTTTGCTTGAAAAGTGATACTGTGGATATTGGATATGAAGTTATCTCCTAGGTTCAGTAGCAACTGTCATGGATACACCATTATGGATGACACAGAAGAATACGGGTTTAAATAGCATAAATTTCAGCAGATGCTTGTGCCGTGCCCTGTATATCATGTGCAATGTCCACGACACGGGTATAGAAAAACCCATTGCAATCCTTTATTCCTTTTACTCTGCTCAGAGTTTGGTGGTCATAGTGTGAGACCTTCCACGCCTGATCCAAGGGCCTCCAAAGCTTTCCCCAGAGCCCGAGTTGTCCAGTCTAAGCTTGGTCCAGGGTAACTGTTGGCCATGAGAAGATGTAGGGTCTCCTATCCCACTGTCCAATGCTGAGGACTTGCCCTGGGATGCCCTAGTGCATGACATGTCCCTCTGGAGCTCCTACAGCTCCATAGGAGCCACAGCAGAGCTGGAGCAGCTTCCAACTCCAACATCCTCCTGCTTTCTAGTGATAGCAAGCCAAAAAGCCTGGCTGACTCGACCCAACTGAGCTTCAGGAAGATGTCGTCTTGCTGTGACAGGGTGCCAGCTGTGCCCTGGCCTTCTTGCTGGTCCGGCCTGCCCCATCTGATGTCTTCTCAATGTTAAGGTTACTATGACATCCTCTTAGTTTAAACACCCAGAAGCAGTGAGGTGAATTTGCTACCTCTAATCCATTTTCAGGCTGGGATGGCAGGAAGTCTTCTAATTTCCTCTTGGAAAGGGATCATGCAAATCAATTGCATAATTCTTGAAGCTTTCTCTGGAGTTCTTTGCTATCCAAAGCAGTATGATTAGAAACAGAACTTTTTTTTTGGTCTCTTCTGAATTACAGATTTTTTTGAAGTTGATGGCAAAGAATTAATGGAATTTTCAGTCTTGAAATAATAGGAAGAAATTAATTCATATAAGTGTAGCAATACTGTTCCTAAGGATCTCATTTATAAGTTCATAGGTGTCTTTCTAGTCATGGATTCTCCTAGCTGTGGGTTTAACATAATTGGTGTTATGGCCTTGAATTCACAGCATTTCTTTTAAAAATGTGGGCCAAGTGGCAGGAGTTGGCAGCCATTAGTGTTACCTTCTCCAGAGACAGCGCTCTTATTTGCTGCCTATGAATTCTGAGTCATTTTAGGTTACTTTTTAAATAAGCTCTTGGGGCTTTTGGAGGTTGGTGATTTTGCTGTGACTGTTCAGAGCTTCAATAAATAAAGAACAGCGTAGGATATAAAGAACAACCATTTGTTTTTGTCCTTTTTAGCTGAAATTTTCTGAAGTGTGTCTTACTAACTTGTATTCTAATGGACAGAGTTTTCTGTAATATATTTGAGACTTTGTGTTTCCTCTGGACCTTGTCTCTGCTATCAGTATATTTTAGAAAAGCCAGCCTGGCTTATCAAAGGCTTTGGAGAGATCCAAGGATAGCAGTGGACCTTTATTTCTTTTACTCTGTGCATTATGAATTGCTCCTCAATTGCATCACTTCATTGTCTACTATGTATGGGACCTATGTGATCAAAGTACAGAACAGAGGAAAGAGGGGTTTTTTGGCAAAAAAGTCTTTGAAACTGGGCAAAAGTCTTTGAAAACATTCTGACAAACCATAGGGTGGGCCCCTCCAAATAAAGTGATTTGGTACAGCTGTAAGGCTGGTTTCACTCAGCAATTCTGTTTAAAATATCCCTTAAATAGCTTTCTGTTTAAAAGAAATAGAAAAGGCTTGTGCTTGGCTATTTCCCCCCCCCCAGGGATATATGGTGCTCTTCTATAACTTGATTAGTTATTGGGATTTTTTGGGAGCTACCACTAACTGCTTTTGACAATTTAGCACTTATGCCTAGAAACAAGTGGCTACTTATAATGGAGGGGAAGCAGCTTTTAGTAGGGACAAGAAAGAAAATCCCTCCTTTTCTGCTTGTTGTACTTGTCCTTTCCAAGACAATGGCCACCCCTCTCCTTACTGCTCCTCTGATGCCTCTAAAGATACCAGCCTTTATGCATCTTCTCCCCTTGGTGTCTTAACTTATCCACCATCCTACTCTTGCTGTGGTCTAACAGCAAATTTTGAGGGGTTTCTCATTTCCTTGTCTTCCCTCCTCCGCTTTCATACGCTAACAGCTCTGCGAGGCCACCTAAAAACATACTCAGATCTCCATAAAGGCACCAAAATCTGCCTCATTTCCATCACTGAGAAGCTTCGCTGTGGCCTGAGCTTTGCCAAGGCACTGCTTCTGGGGCTTTTCCCACTCAGCTGCCACTTAACTCTATTATAACTTTGTCTTGTTTTTGTTTCTTAGTATTTTTAGCTTTTGTTCACCAATGGCTTCTGATATGCTCAAATTTGTTCCACCAATTTGGGATGGATTTCTCCTTCTTAACATCATATCTTTTGAATTCATCTATACGTTCCTTTTTAGGGAAATCATTCAATTAAGAGTTTTTCCTCCTGTTCAGCCAGGGCAATTGCTGGGGTCCCTGCAGTTAACATCAGGAGAAACATGAGAACAAGGTATAAAAAGAGTCATAGCTGAACTAGAGAATGCTGCCATGCTGTATTATATTTGACATTTCCCTGTTGTGTCAGACAATCCATTCCTCACATCTAGTGCAACAGCCATGTTACCTCATTGTTTTAAAATTTAGCAGCTTTTTTTTTTCAGACTAAAACCCATGTTTACAATTGCTCATTATGGTGCTGATTTAATTGCATTACTCCTCTCATTGTGAGATTGAATATGGCCATTCAGCTATAAAACTGCTGCCGGAATAATGTAAATGGTGGAGCCTTGGTTATTCCAAGGTATTTAAAATTCTGTTGCTGTTCCCATAAGCCAGAGACAGTGGGTTATTTTTCATGGACAGACAGTACATCCTTCTCTTGGGGGTTTTATGGACAGACTGTATAAAATGATAACGCAATGAATGGGGCACCTGCCATATTCTATCAGCTGCCTAAATCGGCTGTTTCAGACAGAAATTCAATACAGCAGAATATGTTTCAGATTTTCAGGAACAAGGTGCAGCAAGGAATTTCAAGAGTGTTCTTGATACGTTTGCACTGAGATAGCTTTAAGGACATTTACATTGATTCAGTAAAGATGTAGTTAAGTTGCCCTCAATCTTCAAAATATCAAAGATGACTTTGGTACTGAGAGGAGCTAAGAAGAATATTGTATTATATTTGATTATGATAGTGTTCAGAAGCCTTAGATATTTCACAATCTATTGGATAAAATATTAGCATTTCATACAGAGGAAGAAAAGGATTGCCTGGTTCTAGAGAGCATTTTGAGGATGGAAGAGAATGTTTTGCATGCAGAAATAAAATTCTTCCTACTAGTTTTGTTCTTATGTGAAATAAGTACAGTGGGGATATATAACTGGTATATAAGTCTTATTATTTCACATGAGAACTAACTATTTCTGCACAGCGCAGAGCTATTTAACCTGCAGGAATCCTGCTGCATGCACACCTGGCTAGTCAGCAGCCCTGTGTGCCTGTCACCTCGATCGTCCCTTCTGCCACGTGTTTCATTCTGCAGACTTGGAAGGAAAAACTGAAGAGGTTATCACGAAGCCAAAACCCAAAAGCAGACTTCTTGCCTCAGAGGGAATGGAAAAGCCACACAGAATTCAGCAGCATTAGTCTGGAGCTATGTTTGCTGGCATGCAAAGTTGTAAAAAATTGGCTTTTTACTAAAGATTGACCAAAAAAAAAAAAAAAAAAGCTGGATCACTGGTGTATCTTCTTGCCACAACACTTGGCATTTTTTTTTTTATGTTTCTCTTCCTGATGATATTTTCTAGATTCTGTTCTGAGACATTTTAAGGTTTTGGATCAATCGTTTGTGGAGCAGAGTTGCCTTTGCTGCTCTTTGACATCTCTGGACGTCTGTCTGCCCTGCCCCGTTTCTGAGCTTTCTGAATCTCTGCAAGCAAAACTCGGTTGAGACATCAATCTCCTCTAAGCGAACATGACAGGAGTCCATGAGATTCAGAAGGGCTTATGTTTTGCATGTACAAATCACTTTGTAAATGTGTTTGATTTCTCTGTTTCCATCCGCAATGTCCAATCCTCTTACAGTCAGTGTTAGGAACATCTGCAGTCGCTCCTTCATTCTGCCCTAATGAAGCAGATCCCTAGGTGACCCCTAATGCAACAAGAGGGACTTTGTGCCTGCACTGTGACCTCTCTTTGAAGAGCCTCCTGCTCCCGCCCTCACCGCATGCTAAGAGCACCGACCTCCTGCCAACGGCAGCCTGCATCCCCATGGCATTACACTCTCCAGAACCCAACCTGATGGAGCAGGCAGAGCCCAGAGTTTCCTGCCTTACCTCCCAGAAAGAGGCTTAATGATCCAGAAAATTAAGAATATTCACATTTTGTCAATGAAGAGATACTTTAATTTTAAATGTTCATACTTCATTTCCCTCACAGCCTTTAGCATACACATCGACTTTTGTCCCTCAATATCTGATATAGACGTTCTGCCAACCATCCTTGTCTTTGCGAGTGTATTTCTTACTCTGAGAATCTCGAACAGAACAGAAATGTTATTTCTTGCATTAAGAGGACAGGTACAACAGAAAATGTGACACTGTATAACAATGCCAAAGAAATTAGATGCTGTCACTGAGTTGCTCTTGCTGTGAGGAAGAAAATCCAGCCCCACTGGTTTCCAGTAAATGCATTTGCTGGTGTCACTGCAGTGGATGAGCTGGTCTTCTACAATGTCACTCTCCCCCATCCTACGCCTCTGTTGTACCGTGTTTCTCTTTCTTGTCTGAACGGTTCATGTGGAATACAGGAAAGACCCTGGAAATGTGTGGAACCACCTGGAGGCCTGGAGAATCCTCTTCCCCCTAGCGCTGGGAAGGAGCACCGGTCGGCATCGGGGGAGAGTGGCTTGGTGGGAGGCGCTCGCTCAGCGCGTGCCGGAGCTAACAGGGCCAGGGAAGGCTTCGTTCGACCTGTTTATCTTGGTTTGTGCTCAAATTGTGGCTCTTGGAGGAGGTGTTTTAACATAGTTTTGTGCAAGTCTACAGTCTACGTACGGCTCAGTTAAAAAGTCATTTTTATCATAGTCTTATGTTTTTCTTCCTTTTTCCCCCTAATTTGAACTAAAAAGGAGCTTGTTGACTGTTTCTAAGAATAAGCTTGATATTACAGCTATCTTTTTTCTGCATAAGGTGCATTTTATCATTTCTTTCTAGGCACTGAGTGGCAAAATCAGTAGAGATAACTTGTGTTTCTAATTCTCCCAGCCCTTCTGCCGTGATGCTGTTGATGGGTTATTACGGCTTGACTACTGCCCCAAAGCAAACATCTCCAGGGGGGTGGTTCTCTTGCTCCTTTTGCGTGTGTTAAACACAGGCTGCGGGTATCCCCCGGAGTCCCAAATTCGGGCTTTTGGTTATTAGCCTGAATGTGCATTAGGAAGCTGTGAAGAGTGTCACAGTGCATTGCTTGGAATTGGTCATGTTCACTTGGTTAAACTGCATCTTATTCTTGAGGATTTTTCATATGGAGTTAACCTTCATGGAAAAAGTAGTTGTGTTTTAGCAGGAGCATTGATAACTGATAAATAATTTACGATTGTACAAGAAAGATGATTTTTTTGTTCTGTATAACTTGCATGAAGATGTGCAAACGCTTTTTTCTTGCCTTTTTTTCCTCACCCCTGTGGCAAGCTGACAGTTGGAAAGGCTTAGATAAACGTGCATGTTTAGGGAAAGAAAACCCGCTGGGGATTAGACTTGCTGGTTGCTGTGCCTGAAGGGGGCACAACCTTTTCGCTGTAATGAGCTCGGAACAAAAGCAGCGCGCAGCATATTGCCATGCAGACCTTAAGTGGGGGGGAAAATATAGCACGTTAGCTTATTTACCTTGATCTAATGCTGCCTTTCCTCCCCACTCTTGCATATATTATTCTCATATCACTCTTCCACTTAAAAGTTTTTTTTAGTGGAAGACGCGTATAACACAGTGGTATCTTCTATGGTCTGCAGCCTTTTCTTCTTTGCTGCCCAAGCTCTGGAAGAAGGCTGGAAATAAGGTATTTAAGGTCTAATATTGCAAGACAGTGTAATGTCAGGTTAAATTTGAGCTTGAAGAGATGTATCTCCATAAATCCCTGAAAATCCAGGGATAACTCAAGAGATTCAGTGGTGGGGGAAGAAAAAGATGCTATTTTACAACTTTTTCCAATCGTATGACAAATGGACACTGTGGATGACCAGAGATGGGGTAGAAAAGAGCATATAAACAAGAGCAAGCAGGAGTACATTTTGCAGCTGTTCTTCAGTGATTTCTTATAAATTTTAAATCCCCAAATCAAATAGATTTTTTTAAAACTACCTAGACACTTAAGTGAAAAGGGAGCGGCTGCTCAGAAGCATTTCTGAAATATCTAGAAGTGGAGCGGTCTGCCTGCAGTAGCAGGGTGCCTTGGCTCATAAAATTTCAAAAAACTTATCTATTTGAAAACAACGTAAAGAGTTTATGTTTCATAATTTTTCTTTATTGCTGAAATATTTTATGCAAATGTTCCGGGTAGGAAGATGTTGCCAGATGGAGATGTGATAGTGTCAGAATTCTTTCTGGCACTTTTGACAGCACATATAATACTGAATGGCTTTATGTTAATGCTTTGCAGGGGGATTCATATTTTATAGCTACTTTGAAATGCAAATTAAAAAGGTTTCCAAACAGAAAAACCTTGCCCTTTAAGAAATACAGTAGCATGCAAAGAAGTCTTTGGCTATGCTGGTGTTGTAATGGCTTGTGTGTAAGAGGATGATCTTTATGATGTGAGATGCAAACCAGGAATGTGAAAAGTTTTGCAGGGGAGTTTGAGCTTTGCTAGGCACTCAAATTCCTTGAGTTTTTGGAGAAAAATTACTTTTTTTTTTTCTCTATTAGCTGCTGTATTTCAGTCCCTTGTGTCAGCCCTGGTGCCTGTTCTGGCATGGCAATAAGCCTCAACGTTTAATGGTCAACAACCCTCAGTATAATCCAAGAACTGGAAATCTCTGCATCGTATCCAGAATAGCAAAGAGAGTTTTGAAGTGTTCTGAGGGCAATACAAGATGTGAGACTTCCAGGGCTGGCATTTAGCCATGGCAATAAATTGCAATTAGTAATCTCCTCTTATAGTGCCAAATCATGGTTGGATTCTCACTTTAATTTATAAGGCAAGCATTTCCCTGGTGTATAAGGGGCATTTTACTTGCTGGAAATATTAGTGTTCACCGTGTGCGTGCTTTTAGAATCACCATATATTGTTTTAATATAGTGTAGTTGATTCATTGAATTTTCACTTATGTGTGCAAATAGCTTTGAAGTTGAAACTTGATATATGAGAAAATAACTTTCTTGGGTATCTAAGGTAGTGTTGCCTTAGCACACTGAACAGCAAAAAATCTGGGGTACTCTTTGCCTGGCTCATTGAAAATAAAAAATAATAATAATATAAGCTATTAACAACAGTTAGTGTATTTTTTGCCAAACTGAGGATGAGAGGAGGAAAGGAAGATTTTAGAGGCTTGTATGGTACCCATGGAGCACTCATAGCATCCCTAATCATGGAGTCACTAGTGGTCACTTCCTACACTCAAAGCAGGACAAATTCCATTAATTCCTTTTATATCCCTGTGGATAGCAAGGGAAGAAAGGGCCCACATGTTCACATCGCGGGGAGGTGGCAACTCCTTGACTTCTTTTTCCTTACAAACCTCTTCCTTTGCATACCTGACTGCCCTCGGCTAATCCGAAACATATTGTGCTGCATCCGAGGCATTCGAGGTAAATGAGGGATCACCATCCAGCCGAAAGATCCCCTTAAAGTCACTCTATGCTCTTAATTAAAATATTCCGTAATTAAAAACGGGTATGGGAGGAAGTGCGACGTCAGTTATCTTGGTAATGACAATTTCAGCCCTTAGCTCTTCGATGCTTTTGCACCAGCTCACCCAAGGCTTGGAAACAGCAACTTTTTCTTCACCTTGCACCTCATTAATGCAATTTTTTTCCTTTCCTCACCTGCTGGGCCTATGGGATGAGCAGAATGAGTGTCCGAGAAGATGGATCTCTCTGCTTAGCATTAGGAGTTCATTTTGGGGAAGAGAGATTAAAATGTCCTTAGTTCCAGGAATAGCTGTATTTATTGTTAGTGGTACCAGAGTTGTGAAATAAATGACCAGGCTATCATAGCCTTGAGACAGGTTTTTAACAGCTGGCAGATGGGATTTATTCATTCATAAAATGCTGATTTATATCATTTGGGGAAAAAAATGACAGAAAATATTAAAATTCGATTCATTCATCAAGGATCATGGTGCAAACAGCAGGTCTGTTCAGTGAGAGATAGGGGAATTAGAGCTGCTAAAAGCGAAGCTGTTGCAATTTAGTGTTCATTACTATAGCAGAAAAGATTTGAGCATGGAGTTGTATTTATTCAAGTGACCCTCAGATTTTGGACACGTTCCCTGTTCATCTTCTCCTGCAAATAGCATCCTATGTTCTCATTGCAAGAAAGGAAAAAAAAATAAAATAAAAAAAAATATTGAGCAGGAATAATTTTAGAAATATTCTCATTTTTGAGTTTTCCATTTAGTTGTTTCATCTCATGACTTTAATTACTTTCAAATTGCCAAGGTGTTGAAACACATTAAGAGAAAGTTTACCTGAATGTTTTAATTTACTTCTGTGCCAGATGTGTATTCTGCTGGCTGCACTCTGTGGCTGTTAAAAAAAATAATCTGACCCTGGGGTAGAAGATATGGATAGCCTTACATCATGGAGATTTTGCAAGACAAAAATGAATTAGAGCATTAAACTTTTTTTTTGATGTGGCTTGGGCCTCTCCTGGAGCTTGTGCATAGCTGTGCTTGAGACCTCCTTGTCCACCTTGATTTTTCCCTGTATATGTTAGTCTCTGCTTCTGCTTTTTATATTCCCATCTGGGATGGGAGGAGAAGCAGAAATCAGTGTCTGCACGGCCTCTCAGGGAGGCAGGGGCTTTAGTCTACTCAAAATATATTGATTATATGGTGATTTTTAGGCTTTGGATATAAAATATTTCAACACTTTCATCGTGATGTGTTGTTTTCAAGTAGAAAAGTCTGTTTTTCTATTGTAGAGCATGGAAAAAAAAGTTTGCTTGCGTGTCCAGTAGACTGAAATGCCTTCTGTAAATTCCTTGAAATATTGCAAACCACAAGTGTCTTTATCAAAGTGAAATTAGTGGAAATAAATCACAAGCAGAAGGGGTTTAAGTAATTCAGATAATAAAGATCTCTGCTTCACCTCTGGAGCCTGCAGCGTTCTGGCTGGGAGCCCCCTGTGTCCACATGGCCTTTGTGGATCCGTCCAACTGTCTTGTCTTGGACCTCTGGGCAACCCTGAGGATGAGGGAGATCCAGGTCGAGCTGCTCCAAATTACCTCTCCGGGGGCCTCCCCAGCCAGCATTTCTATGGCTCCACAATTCGGTGGTCTTGGAAAAGCCTGACCTTTCCCAATGGCCACCAGGCAGCAAAGCTCCCTACGCTTAAGATAGATGAGCACGCTGGGTGACTATACGGTCAACTAGGGTGGTGGTGAACAAGGTACAGGCATCAACCTCGCTGTGAAACCTAGAAAAACGTTTCCACGGAGATACTGAAATCTTAATAACCTGCCAAACGTGCTGTTCAGAGGACATGTGGAATGGAGAGAGCCTGGGGTTTTCCAGCTGAGCAGTATGCCATGCGTTGTGCATCCATCCAAAGCCAAGCTAAAGTTAATGTGCCTTGAGCCCTGCTGCTGGGGAGACCAGGGCCCGCGTTCTGAGCTTGAGAGCGGGAACTGGTGCTTTCAGCTACGAGTTTCTAACTGCCGGAGTTTATATTTAGTGTAATTGCATAAGTTGGTTATGTTAAGTTAACTAGCAGATAATCTTAAGTGTGATTGGCAAAATACGGGGAGAAGTTATTGCATCTAAGAATAGCTGTTGCCTAAACATGCAGAAGCTGAAAAACAAATCAGAAATAGAGCCGCTAATGGCTTCATAGGCCCGACAGGTCTAACTTCAGGATGATGCCGTGTAGGCAATCCTTCCAGACCATCTGAATGGGAAACCTTGATCCTATAAAACAGTGTACTGGGGCCAGGCAGAAGAGAAATGTGGGATGAAAGGAGATCTGCGTTAACACGGCAGTGCTGTAGCCCCACGGCTCCTCCCGTAGCATGGGATGAGAGAGAAGCTGTGTTGGCTTTGGCAGGGATGATGGTCAGGGCACGGGTGGGATGTGGACACAGCAGTGAGGGCCTTGCTGGAGGTCGGGAAGCCCCCAGGGTGTCTATCAGAGGCAGGGATCGGCCTTTGGCAAGTTTGGGTTGCAGGACGTGCCTTGAGATGCCGATTGGCGTGTGCGGGTTTGGTTGGTTTGCAGCCACG
>VZSV01000051.1:1984793-2004308 GCA_013398735.1 Nothocercus julius
GTGTGAAGAACAAGTCAGCCTAAAGTATTATATTGCAATGAATGAAACGGTCTTTCTCTGGTCTCTTGTTCTTTCTTAAAATGAGAATGTTGAGCCTATGAGGCTGGATTGAATAAAACACGCATCAGAATAAGCACGTCCAGGATTCCCAGCCCCCCAAATCTAAAAACAGACAAACAAAAACAAAAAACAAACAAACAAAAAAAAACAGATTTAGTCCCGTAAAATGTTTCAATGTTTATTCATTTGCTCTTTAGAAGTATTTTCAATGAGAACAGTAGATCTTTGTTATTTTTCCTCCTGTTTATGGTTGCCTGACTTCGTCTATTTAGATGACACTGTTATCTGAAGAATAGTTCTGAAATAGAAAGATTGCTGGGTTTTTCCATCAAGATTGAAGGGTTTATCTTAGCAGTCTTGCAGAGTGGTATGTTCTCACGTTGCGCTTCATCTTGGGCATCAGCACAAGAGCAAAAAGCACCAGTAGTTACCAGCAGGCTTAGCTGGAGGTTTGTTTTCTTTATCAGTGCATGTGACTCGTTAGCATTAAATCTATTGAGAAATGTGGTCAGAAAAAAATAAGCAGTCTGAGTATCAAATTGGAAACAGGTCAAAATCAGTGAAGAAATAAATAGCAGCCAAGAAAAGTTTGCATCATTTAAAGAGGATGTAACAGATTATTAGGGAAAAAGTTCTTTTTTTTTTTTTTTCTCCTAATAATTGTTCAATACACCCGAGATGCGCTCACGCTTTGCAGTTCTGCCCCACATCTGGCTGTCTCGCCTGTAGCTGCCACTGTCTTTTGGGGAAAACTGATCCAGGCCCAGCTGTAGTCTTGGTTTTCCTTTAGATGTGACACGTCCGTTGCTCTCGGGGCTGCGCTAGCAGCGCTGCTGTGGACAGCAGGACACGTTTTTGACCACTTCAGAGAGTTTTGGGGAGCAGGCTGCAGGCACAGGCAGACCCAGCTCGTTGAGCTGAGTAAAGGATCTCTGCCGTGCCATGAGCCACCAAGACAACGCCGGGAAGTGAACTTTCTGTCAGCGAGGGTAAGGACAAGCTGGCGACTTATCTTGTTAAGTAATTAAAAGCTGCTGCCTCTAAACCCTGGCAGGGGACAAATTAAGTGGGAGCTTGGAGGAGGAAGGAGCCGTGACTCAAAAGCGGAGGTCACACTGCTCAAGTGCACAAGTTGTTAATTAGGATCTGGAAGTCATGAAACTTAATTAGAACCGCATTGCACAGGATGGGAAGCTTAAATTGAGGTGCTTCAACGGCAGAAGAACCCAGGGACTGGGAACTTCAGGGAACGCGCAGATGGAGCTGAGGTTGATGGCTGTGCTTTCTTGTGGTGTGACCCCCAGGGGTTTCCAGGGATTTTCCATGGAAGAACTTTGGGACACTTAGGGGGCAATGTGGGGCCAGAGCTGCTGTTTTATTAAGCCACTTTATTAAGTATTTATTAAGCAACTTCCTATGGATGAGGAGTGTGAGCTGAATTTGGCTGCTGCATCCGACTTGCCTTGTAGGAAGAAAAGGAAAGTTTTGTCTTCATGGTGCCTCCTGAGTTTCTTTACCCAAGATTCTTGGTCTTTATTTGCATGTATGCTATATAGAAATAGTTAAATGTAAGATAAATCTCCTATTACGATTCTCGCAGTAAAGGTAAAATTAAGGGGTTTGTGCTACACATTGTAGGTGAGTGACAGGTAGATCCTGTCTCCAGCTTTTTTTTTTTTTTTTTTGTAATAAACATATTAGAATGAGTAGCTGATTCAGTTACGGCACGCACAGTATTAGCAGCAGTATAAGCGATACTTCAGGACATAAACTGCTGCTAGTGATGACTCATCCCCGCCGCAGCAATAATTATAGTTCAGTGAGGAAGGATATAACGAAATTAATTCAAGAATGTTTAGCCTGAAGGCATCTGACAGTATGTAGAGGATGTGAGATGTATTTTCTTTGGGAGACTTTTTTAGAAAGAAGACTGTTTGTAGATTGACTAATGCAAGCCAAATGGCATTAATATATATATGTGTGTGTGTGTGTGTATGTATATATATATATAAAAGAATCTCAAACATAATTTTCCAAGGTTCCCTAAATATTATCTAACTATTCCTTATCTAAAAATCTTAACTTCAGCATTGTGCATTTTCTAATCTTCGCTAGGTGTGTTTTGTTCCCTACATAAACTGCTGGATAACTCTCTTTGGCTGACTTTCCAGGGAAAGGATCTTAATTATGCGGTACATGGAGTGCAACCTTGTTTCAGCAGTCTCTAGACAACAGAGATTGGTGATAAAACGCTTTCGGCCTTCGTTGGTGGTGTTTACACATTTGTAACACTAGCTGTGGTCTCCAGCGATAGCAATGGCAATAAATAAAAACTATTAGGACTGTTCTTTTTATTATTCCTTGATATTATAGCCTTTGATGTCTCAACCACCCATACATAAAATTGACTGATATCCCTCATAATTACTGGAAAAAACCTGCTCTTAATTCTTCTGATGTGTAGTTGAGGCTTTTTCAGGCTCCCGGGTTCTGTGGGGCTCTAATAGCACCGGCCGGACAGTTTTCATTAGTGAAGCAGGGCAGGGCCGGGAGCGTGGGGTCAGCCTGGCAGAAGGGATCCAGGGTTTTCCTTCCCCATCATGAGCTCGGATCAGCAGAGAGAGGCTGTGACTGGTTGTCACATCGCGGGCAATTAGGTAAAATGCCTCTTAATTTCACCATAGCCTCAGCAAGTGCCAAGGTCGTTTCTGATGTCCTCGCGGGCAGCCCCTGTCCGTGGCCGCTCTTGGGCTCCTTGAACCTTGCATGTGTTGCGGCTGCTGGAGCAGCCGCCTTGAGCGCACTACGCTGCCCTATCGCTGCCCCAGCCAGCGCTTAATGTGGTGCTTCAGTTCTCCGTGGGTTTCCTTGGCTTATGACCAGAGAAATGCCTTATTAAAGGCAGCTCCTTGGGTTTTGCTCTGCTGCCCTGTCCCTTGCTGCTTCGTTCCTCAGGCAGAAGTGCCTCTCCGGAGGGTCTTGCATACGTGGAAGAGAAACCCGAGCAGCCCCTCCGAGCTGCCAGGCGGTGTGAAGTGCATTTTGGCCTCAGCCTGCACCAGTCAGTGCATTTTGGCCTCAGCCTGCACCAGTCAGTCATGCCTTTAAGTGCAGAAATTGTTGCAGACCCACCTGAAATGGTGCAATTATTTGTTTTTCTGCCTTCAACATCTCTCAGTTATATGGTATTTTATGAAAAAAAGTGATGTCTAACCATTCAACATAAGGGATGTGGAGACATACGTTAAGGAGTTTTTTTAACCGTTATGCATTTAAATTGTCCCATTAGAGTGGACATGCTCTCCCCTCTGCCAATAAAAAGCAGTTTTAAGAGAGCAATGTAGGTTCTTCAAGGAATATTTTTTGCTATATCGAAGCTTAATCTGCTACTCATTTTATGAAACGATGATGAATTTATACAAATGAAGCAGTCTGTAGCTTAACCTCTGTGGATATATATGAGTATTTTGTGTGCTTACCATGTGGTGTTATTCTATACTATTACAGACTATGGAATAAATTGAGTTAGCAACAACCCAGGCCCTCGAGGCATCATATGGCTGCTGACTTATCCCATGCAATGAAGGCCAGGTAGTTGCGATGGCTGCAGCAGCTGCATTTGTGAGCTGCTATTCTGTCCATCAAAAACCAGGAGCACTATATATAATGTTTTCCTGGAATGGCTTTTGGCCATATGTGTTAGCATCACGAGCTGACATGGATAAAGGCAGATCACTTAATGCCTCTAGTATCCAGCTCTGCTTCTGTGACTGAAGGAGTCAGAAATATAAAGGCAACTTTCAAGTATTAAGTTAAGGCAACTTTTAAAGTATTAAAATAGTCTTACAACAAGTTATATAGGCCAACAAAATGCTAGTAGCACAATACTTTGTTTTCTGTAAGATATGTGGTGCCTGTCCCGTTGGCTGAGGGAGCGTGGGGCAGGGCAGGTCTGGTAGAGCCCTGGTCTTCTCTCTGATACGTGTGGCTTTTGCTCATTAGATAAGTAATTACATTAAATTAACACTGCTGCCCATTAACTTAACCCTGCTGTGGCGGTGGCTGGTGTTTGTTGCTGGGTCCCTGCCCTTTCTCAGGCTGCAGGTCCTGGCGGGAAGGGTGGAAGCTCCTATTGAAACCTGCGCAGGTGGCTCGGGTGCCCTGGCCAGCCAAGGGGTGCCAGGCTGGGCTGTGTCCCCCACACTCTTCACCCGCATGCAGGGGACAGGGGATAAAATGCTAAAGCCCATTAATACTCCCTAGGGATCTGTGGAACACGTGCTCCTCCAAGTAAGGAATTAGACCTATAGAGGGGGGCAGAAATGTCCCTGGAATGTTAAAATTGCCGAGATCCTGCAATTGGGTAATCCTGCGAGGAAATAAGCAGTGGTTCCAGAAGTGCAGAAGTTCAGCTAATGCTTGATACCAGACCCACATACTGCTGAAAGATGTTGGCTTAAAAAAAAAAAAAAAGGCATATTTGCTGACTCTGTGTTTTATAGCTGAACTGAGTTCGCTGATCACCTTAGATCACAAGCAAATTAAATATTCATATCTATTCCATCAAACCTAAGAATAGATTAGTTTAGCACTGGGGCAGAAGGAACATGTGCTTACAATACGGTTTTCTAATCTCCTGTATCTTACAACATGATTATCGCTTACTAAAATAATGTTGTTTTATTGATTAGATTTGCATCAGCTGAAAGCTGTTCTGCTTTTTTTGGTATGTGGTTTTTTTTTTTTTTTTTTTTTTTTTTTTTTTTTCTGCCTAATTACCCTGGTAAATCCAAGAGAGGCTGTAGAATAAATTAGATCTGGAAGCAGATTTTTTTTTTCCTTTAGAAATTTGGCGCTGCTCCAGGTTTGAGCAGAACATTACTTTGTCTGTGCAAAGTCTTCAACACTCTGCATTCCAACATATTATTATTGTCATTAACTGATTACTGTGAAGCAGGGCAGTTTTTCTTTTAAAGCTGCTCTGTTTTGATCATGGAACAGAAGGCGTTGTGTTCCCAAAGCCATGCAAGAGGATTGCTGCTGCTGCTGGGGAATGTGGCAATTTCTGCAGAGCCTTGGGGGATATAGCAAAAACCTGCCTGCAGATCATGGGCATCTTTGTCCCAAGGACCTGAGCAAGTTTCCCCTCTGTTTTGCTCCTCTAACAGCCAACAACTAAAGCTCTCTTGCTTTTCTCACCTCAAAACTTCAGGCAAAGCAAGTGCTTCCGACGATTTCTTGTGAACAGACATCATTTCACCCATCGAGCCAGTAGCAGTAGTAAGAATAAATACCATGAAAAAAAGATGAATTCACATAGTCTTCTTCCTAGGTATGGCTAAAATTGTGGGTTTTTTTGTTTTTGTTTTTTTTTCCTGCAGTTTTAATACCCTTTAATTATCTCCTTGTGAGAAAAATGGTTTCCCATTGGGTGCAGCTGGACTCCTAATGAAGCTTTCAGCTGCTCCTGGTTAATAGGATATATATGGGCTTTACATGACAGGATTAATGCAACACTTACAATGCCTTATGCACAAAAAAATCTAGTGGAAAGGGAAAGCCTTCTTTTATATCCTAGTGTATGATAATTCTTTTTTTTTTTTTTTTTTTAAGTTTTTATTTGTTTTGATGCTTCTACTAAGCATCCAAGCAATGCCTGCACAAGCTCTTGGTAAAGGAGCGTGGAAAGGAGGAGAGGGCCCTGGAGCTCGGGGCCTGGCAGCGAGGACTTGGGGAGCTCTAGCAGCAGCTCAAATCATATATAAATAAATAAAAATTATATCTGTATGTATTGGAGGAAAATGAGCATATTGTATATATAACATTTACAAACATACAGCATTAATGCATCTTCTTTAGTTATTCTCTCCTTACATCTATGTGGACTCGTGCAGTAAGGAAAGGAGTGCATAGTTTAACAATTGATTACATTCAAATGCATTTATGTAGTAGAAAAGTCATCAGTTTTGTAACATACAGTCACTTTTAATAAGCACAAAAAATGTTTCATGCAGGAAGCTTTATGCCCCCTATGTATTACAGTTTCACCTGTGTCTGTTTTTAGGCATAAGTCAAAAGTAAATGCACTGCTGCTCTCTGCAGCTCAGACCAGACTCTCAGAGGATATGGAGCTGACCAGACTGCAGAAATACTGAAATTTTCTAAAAAGCAGAGATGCTGACCTGGCTTGTCAAATGCAAGCAGCTCAATATCGCGCAACAGTCTTTGCCTGCATCAAATGGAGAAGAAATAGCCATCATTTGTGTAAAAGCAAACACTGAAAACTAAGTTAGCCTTTTAATTTTATCCACAGCATTATTCTCAGAGGAAAAAATGGGAAGAAATGGATGAAAACAGGCATTATCCATCTTTTCTTTCAGCACCCAGCACAGGGATCATGGGGAAGGGCTGAATTTCTGTGCAACTGGTTGCTCCCGTGGGCCGTGTGTGTAAGGTTATGTCCAACTCTCGTTAAAATGCCATAGCAATTGAGTTGCAATTGATTTTCTTATGTGAAACTATAACAAAAATCAATCAGGTGGAAAAAAATGTCTTTCATAAGGAGGGTCCTTAGCACTACACACATTAGGGCAATGTTACACTGTTAATCTTTTGAAAACCAATTCAAGATCCGAATTAAGATAGTTTTTAGATATAAACTACAACCAAAGGTGAATTCACATAGTCTTCCTCCTGGGTATGCCTTAAAATGGATTTAATGAAAGAAATGATATCACTGCAACATGTCATGGATAACGTCAAGGCAAGTAAAGCGCTTGTTGGCTCATGTTCACATTTCAGATGGAAAACATGACTCCTCTGGGGATTTCCAGGTGTTTTGTTTCTGAATGTGATCAGCAGTGGACATTCATTTCTACCTGCTCTTTCGGCTGTGTTTTTGTTGCACCGTGGGGGAAGGATGAGGTTATGTGGTAGATTCAATTTGCACTTAATGGGGGAAAGCGAATTGTGCTCATTAAAACGGCAACTGGTGATTTCCTTGGGCCACATTAATCTTCTCATCAGAAACAGAGCTGGTTCATATGGAGCTGCAGAAGGGCACATAGTCAAAGGAGTAATTCTTAAAATAAGTTTTGATTTTGAATATAGGTGACTAGGGTTAAATCAGCTATGATGGGTCAAGGCAGTGATTAAGAGGTGGTCGCCCTCTTCCTAATTCCCATTTGGAAAAGCTGGAAACAGGGCCTGGCAAATGTCACCTGCAGCAGAAAAGGGACGTACAACCAGAGTGCAATTTTTCTGTTCGCCCCGGTGCACCGGTGCGGGAGGTAGCGATTAGGAGCTGCAAGTATCAAAGCTCAGCAGCAGAAGTGAAGCAGCGCGTTGATTCACAGCAATTCCTGTGCATTAAAGCTATGTGGAGCACAAAACCCAAATCATTTACTTCTCAAGACAAATTACTGAACATTATCATTTTAGTGACCCAATCTACTCGCCATCATTGAGTGAGGGAGATTATCCATGTACAGTAAATCAGGGATTCCTGTTTAAAGGGAAATTTCTGAGAGCCTAACACATAATTTGCATATAATCACAAGTATTAGTACTGAAAGTTTCCTCAGATGTTAAAAAAGGGGGGAACAACTGCTTTCACAGCATGAATTCAGGCAGTGCCCAGCAGCTTGCCTTGCTGTGGGGTTGCCCAGCGCAGTCTCGGGAAGATGCCGGACGATGCTCAGATCTTTCCATAGAGCCCAGCACAGCCAGAGTGATGCCAGGGTGGTTTCTATCCATGCATGGGCACTTTGGTGGGGTTAAGCTCATTGGCAAGCACGAATTTTTGCTCCTGTCCCCCTTCCCCATCTGCTTGCTCGGCCTCTCTCAAGGTTTATTCTTTCCCTGTGTGCACGTCGAGCGAAGCTCAGGCTAATGCAATTAGCCGAGCTGTAATGAAGGCAACATCCGCACAGGAAGAGCTGCAGTTCATTGTGTTGTCGCAGGCAGGAGCAGTGTCAGGCACCTCGATGTTCCTGCAAAATGCTGCCCGTTAATGGGGCCGTCGTTCCGGCCCCCCGTCCCTCTGGGGCCACGCGCGTAGTATTTCACCATGAGAATCTCCCTTTTACTTACACCTATGAGGCAGGTGCCAGGTTGTTGAAAGAGAAAGGAAGAGAGGAGGGGGAAATATGCCCTGTGTAAACATTTGCGTTTTAATTTTCTCTTAATTTCGCTCTGCCTGTTGTGTGTTTACCAAGGCGTGCAGCAGCTCAGCGCTAACAGCATCGTTAAATGTGCACCAGCTGCTCCCGGGCTGGTTCCTAGCGCGTGGTGACAGAAAGACACGCACGCTTTGCTTTAATAACTAACGCTTCAGCACAAGGAGCAATGATGGAAAGGCCCTGACACGTTTCTTTGATAAAATACTGCCTGGGAGCTCATTAGCTGAGCGGGCGCCGTGCGAAGTAGAAGAGCCGACCCTGAATCCTGTGCTTGGCGAGCCTCAAAATGAAGATACTCAGCAGCATGTTAATCCTAGGGATTGACTTTTCCAATGATGAGTTTATGGATGCCTGGTAAATTCCCACATAAACTCTTTGCACCCGCGTCTGCAGCTGTGGAACGGTGGGGTGCTTGGAGGTAGGTCCACCAGGAGGCCAAGAGTGTCTGCTCATCATGGGTGGTACTGGGGCTCAGCTGCCTTGCCCATGGTTAAACTCAACACGTGAGTGGAGGATTTACATTTACTCCTCCAAAAGACAGGTTATATAACGGGTACAGTTTCATCGCTTTCTGACATATGAAACATATATTGCCCTACAACTCAAGGTTATGGAGTAAAGCGAGGAGCGCGGAGAGGAAGCGGGCTGGAGACGGTGCTCCGGGTGGCTTCAGCTGATGGAGCCATAAGGGCTTGCTCACCTCTGAGGCTGCATTTATCTCACATTCAGCTGGGTAAAAACGGGATGTCTAGCCCTGTTTCCAGCTATGGGCAGGGGAGATGGACGGCTCCGGAGAGCTCCATCCCTCCCGGGATGGATGCTGCGGAGAGCAGCGACAGATTACCCGGCCAAGCTGTCAGTTGCCAAAGGAGAGAGCATAGAGGAGGCGTTGCTATCTATAATAACGTTAATAATTCTGAGAACAGCATTATTGTTTGAAATCCTGAGCAAAATTTGGAGAACCTCGCTAGTGAAGAGGAGAGGGCTAAGAGTAAATCAGGAGTAAGCTAGGTGCTCCCCAGCAGAGCTGTGCATCTCCTCCATCCTTTATCCTTCTTCCAGCTTTACCTTTTGCTTCTCTTTTATTCACCCTCACTTGAGCAAATGTGTTAAGTTTGTGCTTTGTTTGGATTTTTTTTATTGCTGTTTTCAAGTCACCTCAGACCCTCAAACATTCAGACAGGGGCTCCTAAGGTTGTTTTTAGTGGGTAAGATGCCTCATTTTCTCACAGAACTCGCACTTGGTATCACAGCCATGACAAAAGAGGAGAGGAAAATCAAAGTTCAGGTACAAAAATCATCCTAAAATCATGCATCTATTCAGCTGAAGGCACTTGCATGTCTTGACAGTGCTGCCAGGGTCCTCCGAGGGTGCGATGACACAAGGTCCTGCCAGCACGTGTCACCCTCCATTTGACTGCAACCCTGCACTCTCCTACCCTTTCAAGCCAGGGAAATTCTTAACCTGGGCACCAAAGGAGTAACTAGAGGAAAAAAAGGCAGAAAACGGGGGCTTTCCATGTGCCACTACTGTGCTTCTTTTAAGGTAGATACAGCACTAAGCCTGGATGGGAGAGCCTGCAGTGCTAGAAGCAAATTGTGTGACCGGCCTGTGCAATGCTCCTTCTAAATTCCAGTCACCTTCCCCCAAAACTTAGCGCTGATTTAAGGAACTCCCTTTATGACCTTACAAGTGTCCTCATCCTCTGCATTTATTTTGATTTTGTAGAGCTTTCAGCCATGCCTTTATTGCTCCTGAGAAGTAAAATATCTGCTACAGTCAGAATTATAAATCTCCCTGTAACAGGGACTATATCCCCTTGACTATGGATCCCTTTAGTTATTGTCAAAAAGTGCTGTCATATCACACTGAAAATTAGGGGACTGATACACAGGTCTTTGCTGACTGCGCCTATTACAGGCACCTGAGGAAAATACCTGACTCCCCAAACTAAGCCTAGACAGTCATGAGAACTTCAGAGAGAAGGTCAGCAACGGATGGTCCATAGGGTCTTGTTCCTCAGCTTTATCTGAAGAAGTAGAATAGAAATGGAATAATAGATCCAGGGAAGTCCTAGAGTGGAATATGCTTGGGCGGGGAGGACCTCAGGAGGTCCCGGCTCACCTGGTTGGGGAGGCGGAGGGGGAAAGGATGCGCTCGCGTCACGCGCTTGGCCAAAGATGGGCGAGTAAACCTGAGGCTAATTCATGGGCCTTTCGTCACTGCTTTTTCTCACCACTGGAAAAGATGGAAGAGCCCCCAGATGTTGTGGGCTTTTTTGTTTTTGTTTTCTGTTCCATGTGCTGTGCATGGGTACAGATAGGAGCACCCGTTTCTCAGAGTCCAAGGAGATGATCTAAAAATTTCCCGTTCAGTGCTCAGTAGCGTCTGCCGTGCAAGAAGGATGGGAGATGGGATGAGAGCTGTGTTACTAACCTCCCCCTTTCCCAGCTGCTCGGATCCCATGGCCAGTAAGAGCTCCCTAACGGGCAGCAAGGCCATGGCTTGGACGCTGACACTACCCCAGGGGCACCCACGCTGAAGGGATTTAATAGAAATAAAAGGAGGTGGACTTGGAGTTAATTGTGATTGTGCCTTTTGTTTTATGTTCTCATACAGTCATTAGTTTTATAGCCTTTCTTTTGCTTTGCTTGTTCTTTTAGTTTTATATGGGAAAAAGAGGCCGGGGGTACCCAGCCTTCCAGAGGCAGCAACTGGCTGAAGCCTCCTCGCTGTCGTTAGACCCGAGGGTGGCGAGGGGCAGCACGTGGCCCCAGCCTCTCTGCCCGAGCTCCCCCACAGGCTGAGACAAGGTCAAGCCCTAAGCATCGGGATTGCTTTTCTGTGTGCGTGTTTGATTCGACGGAGAGAGGAGCCATCTCTCTGAGATACCTTTCCAGCCGTTTTCAAGAGCAATATGAGAAATAGTAATGAAAGCAGAAATTGCATTAAGTCATTATTCATTAAGATTTGAGACTCTCAGGACAAGGTGAGATGACATATCTTGCTAGCACAATACACGTTCATATCTGTTGGCAATTTGGACTTGGCAACAGCAGAAGCCATTCATGATCCAGAGGAAAACTTCTGTTTTCCAGGAGCATGAAGGACTGTGGGAGGGCCTGGGCACAGCTGCTCCCAGCTGGTGGCTGCTGCTGCCTATTTGTGGCCTAAGGGAGCCCAAGAATGACGTTGCCCCAAGACAGGCAGTGGAAGAGCTATGAGCGAGGCCAGGCAGCAGCTGCGTTTGACTATGTTTCTGTTGTCCATGGGCACAGAGAAAATGAGGCTTCCCACATCGGCACTCTGGTGGGTGCCATGTCGAGAATTTGTTCATATTCCTCCTGCACAGGCTCTGCTCGAGCCTCTGTTCGTGAGCCTTCTGCAGTGAGGCACGTTTGGGTTTCTTTAATGGTAGGGGTTGGTGGTCCTGGTCTCTGACCTTAAAAAATCAGCTGGATCATGAATCACCCAATGGCCGAGTTCGGAAGGGGTCTGTGGAGACCAGCTAGTCCAAACCCCTTGCTCACCCAGGCTCATCTAGAGTGCGTTACCCAGGACATTATCCAGATGACTTTTGAATATCTCCAAGGATAGATATCCCACAACATCTCTTCATGGGGAGTAGGATTTTGATGCTGGGCTCTTGTTCTTGCAGCTTAAGGTGTGATAACAACGACTGAGACTCAAGCCAGGCCAGGAGAAACTTTGCACAATCACTTAGCGATTTCTCAGATTTACTGAGCTACCACACAGTGTAAGAACCGTGGCGCTGCTCCCGTCCCTGGGACCTGCCTAGCTAATTGCAGAGCCTGGTTTGCACCCTGGTACCTCCTCTGCGCAGAGCCACCTCCCAGGTAAAGTTTTTATTTTAGTCGCTCAGAGGATTTATGGGGATAATGATTTTAACATCGGACCTTTGTGTGTGCTCAATCAAACTTTAGAAACACTTGGCTCAAAATTAAGTAAATGTGAAATTATTAAATGGCTCATTATCGGTGATGAATGAGCATGAAGAGGGTCATTGTCCTTCATAACACATCCAGGTGGTCACATACATCTAATAGCCCAGAACAGGGGGGAGTCAGCACATGTCCTGCTCGTGCTTCAGAAATTGCGAAAGGCACGTCTCAGCTGGCCCCTTTCACTCTGAAAATAACTTAATTAATGATGGTTTTTAACAGGGCTGCTTTTTAGAGACCCCACTGGTACAAATGAAGATTAAAGCACACTTTTAATGCGAGGGCTTCAGTGAAACATATGTCTCTTGTAATACTGGAAGGGCAGGAGCATGGAAAAGCAACAATGTTCCTGGGCACCGGAATTTTGTCAGGCTCAAGAGTTCTTGGGCCCCTTCATCTCCTCTTTTCAAGACCTTGTTTACACAGCTCTATTCTCTTAAGTCCTGTTTTTTTCTCTCTGGAACATTACTAAAGCAAAGAAATATGAATAAATTAAACACAACATCAGTTATTTACCAACCTGAAGATCCTCTTCCTGAAGAATTCAGCACCCTCCTCAACATTATCTGCAGCATGGCTCTTGCTTTATTTTTTAAATTATCTGACCTTTCTTTCAATTTTTAATTCCCTTCCCACACCATTTAACAATTAATCATCTTTCTCTTCAGTACTTTTTCCAAGCAGAACCGCAGGGCTTATAGAGAGGCCTCAGAGAAAAGGCAGAGTGAGTGAGGCCGTTTTCCTGGTATCCAGCAGCTCCTGGCTGCCTTTGCCCGTACCCTCAGTTTCCCAGCCCTAGACAGCCCTTGAGGAGACAAGCTGGTGCCTTATCTCAGCTGACAATAAACTCGGTATCTGTTCTAGATCTTCCCTGTGCTTCTCAGGGGCTCCTCCTGGAGACCCATCACTGAATATCCAGAGAGGGGATGACTGTGTGTGCCTGAGGGGTCAGCACTGCTCCACGTGGGTCTAGTTGGCTTGCCCTGTCGGCAACCGCCCCAACGGGCCGGGCTGGCTCCACCAGTACTGGGTCAAGTCCCATGCTGATCCTTCTGAGGGACAGGACTTTCCATAGGGCTTTTCTGCACTACTTATAATAAGCTAAAAGCAGAAAACCTGGAGAAAACAATGACTAGTTTTGCATGGGCTTAGAAGACCATTACAGGCTGAGCCCTTGTCAAAGGTCAGGCCTGTGCCTATCCTGTCAAACCTCTGCTGGAATTGCTCTTTTATCCCATTGCCGAGGTTTTCTGATTATTTTACTCTTGCACATTCCCCGATACTTTGTCCTTCTGTTGTTTGAAAGTTCGCTCTGTACTTGGTCATGTTTTTTCCCCCTCTATCTTTTCTCATCGTCTCCGTTCGCATTCTCTCTCCTAGTGTTTATCGTCTTTGCCACCACGTCCCCCCAGTGATTGTCTGTTACAAATCCTTTCACCTCGTTTTTTTTATCATTCATCCTGCTGTTATTTTAGCTTGGTTTTCACTCTTAATGTTTCTTTGTGGTGCTTCCTACCAACAGGCTATGCTGGAGATATTTTGAAGCCAGTAAATTTTCATGATATTTGTGTATTTTCAGCAGCAGATGGAACTAGAATGCCAAATTCAGGTTTTGTTTTCCTTTTTTTTAAAAAAAAAACATGGTTTATTTTCATTTGCTAAGGATATATTCTGATCCTTGCAAATGAAAAAAAAAATATCTGAAACGACATTTCCTATATTTTCTCAAAGCGTTTAATGAAAGTCTTTTTTTTTTATTTCTTCTCAAAAGGGATAATCATTTTTAAAAAGGATTTAGAGGCTATCACTGCATCTGTCCAACATCCCAGTGCTCAGTAGAGCACTGCCGTAGGAAAGAAGGTCCCTTTTTGTATAGTTCTTGCTTCTCAACTGCAGTAGCAAAACACAAAGCAAATATATTTAATGCATCGTTTCTTCCAGGAGGGCACCCACAGGGAGATACTTACCTAAACCCAAGCTTGAGCAAGGTTTTAAGCCCCTCAGCACAGAACACGTGCAGCAGGGCACCGGGGGAGGTTTCTCCTGGGGACTCTCTCCTGGCATCAGCCTGAATCTCGTGCAGACCCGAGGAGGGATCCCAACAGCTGTGGTTACAACTCTTAAGAGCTTCCTTCCAGCTCCGGGAGAAAAGGAGGATTTCTGGCATTCGCAGCAGGTTTGCCCTCATCTAAGAGTCTTATCCTCGAAGGGAGGAAGCTTTCAAAAGTTCATTAAGGAAGAAACAGGTCATGATAAGTCCAGCTATTGAGTATTGCCTGTTTCCTTACCAAGCTCTGTGCATTCCCCTCTGCTCACGGGGAAGAGCACCCACAAGGACAGAGTAGCCCAAACTATTTGATGACACCTCCAAGACATTGAAGACCCTCCATTGCATCGGAGGGAGATACAATCCATTTGTCCCTCGCTTTCCTCTATGAGCAAAGGGCAAAAATAACTTGGCACAGCACGGTGTCCGTGGCAATCCTGGAGCCTGGGAAAGGAGCAGGAGCCTGGCGCGAGGAGCCGGGAGCAAAGCAGTCTTTAACAGTGGTCTGGTCGAGCCCTGCGTTCCCAGGCAGCAAAACTCCTAAACATGCAACCCTCGGAGGCAGTCTCTGCTATAACCCAAATATTCAGCTCGCCTGTGATGAGCTGTAAGTGCCGTGCGATCCCAGGCAGTGCCTAACACCTGCACAGCGCAGGGGGCTGCACACTTCAGCTACCCTGGAAATGCATCTTATTCATAAATTCAAATTGAGGCAATTTACATATCAGATAACACCTAATTGCTATTTAATACTTGCCCATCCTAATCTGGTTACAAAGGACCAAGATTTATTAGGAACTTTCTGAAACGATCTCTTTAGATGAAGAAAACACTAGCTGGGAGTTGCTGGCATTAGCTCGGAGCGGCTGATAGTGATGGGTTACTGTAAGCTCCGCTTCCACCGGCAAGGAAGATATTTCAAAGCCCAAAGCCATACAAAGACTTGAAAATGAAGTGACACATGCATTTTGAAAACAGCTCGAGAAGAGCTCAGAGAAATAAAACGTGGTTTTGTAAGTTAAATCTCCCAAGGCCTGGGAACACATAACCCTGGCACATTTGTATTCAGCCTCCCTGGAGGCTCTTGGCACTTGAGTCGCTATCAGATGGGCAGGTGGGTTCTTGTTGGTGGAGGACTTTGTGAGCTGGGGATACTTTTTTATTACCGTTTTAGCAGAAATCGCAACTTCATCTTTATAAAGGGACTGTAAGCAGTGATTTGGTCCGAGTGCTCTGAGCATTCCCGCGGCTCGCGGGAGGCACTGCTGCTGCCTCCGTGTTGAACGAGTCTCCTGAGGACCCCCACGTCCACCATCACAGCACTGCCACCATCCTCTGACTTTTATTTTTCCATCTTCTAGTCCACCCTCGGGCTCACTGTTTATATCCTTAGATTGAATTTGTATGAAATGTCTTCCAAATGTTGAAAATGCATGTATACACCTTCATTTCTTGGTCTTACTGATGGATAGTGCTAAACTTCTGCATGAATTTTAAAGCTAAGAGTCAAGCTGATCCATAAGTCCCTAATTAGTCAATGCCAAGTGCAGCATTTCCAGGTTTCTTTCACTCCAGCTGTATTTGCTGCTCAAGGCCTGCTGCTCAGCAGGGGCATTTCTGGCTTCCCTGGTGTTATTATTTGTATGATACATTGAAGAAAGAGAAAAACTCACCACGTCTTGGGCTTTATTTCTGATCAGGCTGGTTACAGCATGGGATTTTCTGTGCTCTGAAAGGCTTTCCTGCAGCCTCAAGCAAGCGGCTCCAGAGGTGCCACTTCCTAACTGGAGCTGCCTCCCATCTCCAGATTCTGTCACATCCTCCCTCCAGGGTTTTTTAATTCCTTGGAAGAAGAAGCAGTGTCCCACACAATTGTATGTTTCTCTGATACGACGTTTAAAATCAAATTTCTGATTAATTGCAGCCTGGCACCTCAAGGTCTGAACAGATTCCTAAAATATTTCATGCCTGAGGAACTAGGCTGATCTCCTCCGTGCGTGCAGCCACTGGGAAGGCAATTGGGAAGAGAGGCTGTGAAACGATACCCGTCTTTCAGAGGTGACTGCTGTCCGTCAGCCTCCTGCGGTTTTAATTAAAAGGAAGGATTTTGCCGTTATTGCCTGGAGGGGAATGCTGACACCAGGCTCTTCTGCAATTGCTTTTTCTCATTCTCCGCCTTTCCGTGGGCTCAGGGTCGACCTTTGGAAGCAGGATGAGCTCGCTGAGGCCACGATGCTGGACAGATCCCGTGCAATTCCACGTGCTTGGGGACCACACTGTCCATCAGCTAACGAAGCACTGAGGGGATTTACCAGGGAGCCACTGCGGTACCAGTTTGCAGCACTTTTTTTTGGAACAGCTGTACGTTCATTTTTACAACAAGCTGTTACAACCTGCTAATAACTTGAGCAAAGAATTTCTCCAAGCATCTTGGCATGCTGCCCTCAACCAAAGCAAGTGACCTCAGACCGCAGCCATCCTGGCAAACCCCTGGCAGATGCCACTGTGACGGATCATATAGGTATCTTATAGGTGTTCATACGTAGGTGCTTGCTGGGGAAACAGAGGCAAGTTCGGAGAAACAGGTTATGAGTGATGTAAGGTGTGTCCTCCGGGTTTCCATGTGGTTTGCTGGAGCATTTCTCTGGGAAAAAGGGAGCCGGGCAGGGGCTGCCTCCGAGCGAGGCTTCTGTCCCCATCCTCACTGCTTCCCTTCCCTGGGCCCTGCGTGGAGCAGGAGGCCCTGACGGATCGGACTGGATCAGCCTGTCCGCAAACACCGAGCGTGGATGAAATTCGTGAGAGACCAGCTGGGAAGAGGCAGCCGTCGCGCCGAGCCGGGGTCCTCACTCCAGCCCCTGACCATACTGGACCGGGCTGTGGAAAGCTGGGGCTTTCCACAGCTAATTCCCTCTCTTTTCATCTCGGCAGAATAAATGGCAAATAAGGGCACAAAAGGCACATAAAAAGTGAGCTAGGCTTTACTAGGAAAAGAGTTTAAACAGATGTAAGTATCTATGAGTGCAAATAACTACCCGTTTTCTTTCCCTTCCCTTCCCCTGGGTTATTCTTTTTGTCGCTGAACATCTCCACGGCGTTGGCTTGGCGGGTTAATCGTCTCTGGCGTGGGAGTGAGAGACACCTTCCTGTACTGGGATGAAGCAGAAGGGAATCGGAGAGCCACAACGCACGTATTGGATTCAGGCCACGCGCAGAGGAGGGAGAGCTGCCGGCGTCTGCCTGAGGGGTCTCACGCGGCAGGATATGACGTCTTTTATGCTTTATGCTTTATCAGCATCTCCGGTGCTCCTCAGAAATACGAGTTTAAGGCTTTTAACACAAATACGCGCGTGGTGAAGCAACCCGGGAAGGTTGGGTGCAATTTCTGCCCAAGACTGTCATGCTGTTTCTGGGTCCTTCTGCAACGGCTTCAATGAGAGACCGGGCACCATCCAGCAGTGAGAAGCAGGATCAGATCGATGGGTCCCTCCCACCACTAACACAGCTGCTCCTGAAGAGCTCGAGTACAAAAGAGCAATATTCAAAGTATTTTGATTTTCTTCAGGTCTGGCAAAGAGTTAATTATGCTTCCTCCTCCTGGCTGTAGCCTTTTCCCATGTTTGTAGGTGGGAGAATCGCAGAAATGGGTTAACTAGACCAGCCCCATCCTGGCATCCCCATTTGTGTGTGACCCCCGTTTGCGTAACCTAGTCTTAAAACTGGAAATCTGCCTATACAGGATCCAATGACTCTTTGCCTTTGGCAGGTTTTATTTTAGATCAGGGCCATTAAGTAGATGTATATTGAATACCTAGCAAGGGGATAAGCAAAGCGCCAGCACAGCAGCGTATTTAGAAGGCCACCACTCCAAAAAGCAGTAAACTAGGGATGAGCAGGAACATATAAACAGAGCCTGCAATAACTGTTTATGTGTTTTAATCTGCGGTGCTACCCACCTGCCAGTTACATTTCATGATACGCTTGTAATAGTGAAATACAGTGGGCAATAAAAGGGCAGGAGTTTGGGCAGGAGCGACGGGCAGCGAGGCTGGGCTGGCCCACGCAACGGCCGTGGGAAATGAAACACTTTTCACCATAAAATTGTTATTCCTGGGTCCTAAAAGCCTAAGATGGATGAAAAAAAATATTTGACAGCTTTGAAAGCACTGGGGGAGCTGCATAATTACCGGTGCTAATTAGATCCTTGCAATGCGAGCCGGGAGAACAGGCAGAAAAGGCGAGATTTTGAGTAAATAAAAATGACGGAGTGAGATTTAATTAAACCAGGGGGAACTCTGTGGGACCTATGGACTTTCGGCAGGGCGCTGTTCTCGCCAGCGCCACGTGCGTGATTTTATCAGGACGCTGGAAGAACGCACCTTGCCATGTTGCAGTTAGGCCCTGCCTAATTTTGTATTTGCTAATTTTACATTTGCTGCATCCCCGGGTGAGGCACGGACCTGGCGAGCTGCAGCGGCGGCAGAGCGTGAGGTGGGACCAGCATCTTTGGGGCCTTGTGGGTTTGTTTGTGCTTTACTCTCTTAAGGAATTAGCCTAAACCCATTAGAGAAAGTCCTAATCCCCTACTGCGAAGAGCAGGGGTGAAGGGACGGGGATGCTTTGGGTTTCGGGCTGCGCCAGCCCATTTCCTGCTCGGCTCTGGGGTGGTCACAAACCTGCACCAAACATTTTGCAGGATCATTGGTTTCGAAGTTACAGTATGTCCAAAAGAGTTAATTAGTTACCACCCATTCTACAGAGTGAGTCAGGGACACGCTGTTCCCAGCCAAAAGGGACGGAAAATCCGAGGAAAAAGAGGAGCAGATTTAGAGCGGCTGCGACCCGCACTAAGCAGGGTGACCAGGACCACAAAAGCAGGACTAGGCTGGTTAAAAAAAAAAAAAAAAAGCACTGGTTAAAAAGGCAATTTCCAAAGCCTTTCCAATTCAGAGGTCTTTTCTGAGGGTTTTTAACACCAGAGACAGCTCGTGCCCCAGGCCAGGACAACTGTCCCTATGCTGACGCCCAGGCTGCACGCGCGCCTGCGACAGGCGCCGTGATCCGCCAGCCCTGCAGCCCTTTGCCGCGAGTCTGTGCAGGATTTAGCAAAATCAGATCAATGCTAATGAACGTCGCAGGAATCCCGTTGCTCTTCGACACAGGAGCGCCGATAGAAGCGGGGATGCGGCGCCGCGCTAGCGCCCGGGAGGCGGCGGCGCCGCGAGCGCTATGAGTAATGCAGGGGAGGCCGGGCCTCCGCCGCGG